>JAAGKR010003149.1:2500-37351 GCA_011419295.1 Clarias macrocephalus
GAAAGAGAGAGAGATTCAGAAAGAGACAGAGAGAAACAGAAAGAGAGAGACAGAGAGAGAAACAGAAAGAGAGACAGAGACAGAGAGACAGAGAGAAACAGAAAGAGAGAGAGATTCAGAAAGAGAGACAGAGCCAGAGAGACAGAGAGAAACAGAAAGAGAGAGAGAGAGAGAGAAACAGAAAGAGAGAGACAGAGAGAGAAACAGAAAGAGAGACAGAGACAGAGAGAAACAGAAAGAGAGAGATTCAGAAAGAGAGACAGAGACAGAGAGACAGAGAGAAACAGAAAGAGAGAGAGATTCAGAAAGAGACAGAGACAGAGAGACAGAGAGAAACAGAAAGAGAGAGACAGAGAGAAACAGAAAGAGAGACAGAGAGAGAAACAGAAAGAGAGAGACTCAGAAAGAGAGACAGAAACAGAGAGAGAGAGAGAGAGAGAGAGACAGAGAGAGACAGAGAGAGAGAGAGAGACAGAGAGACAGAGAGAAACAGAGAGAGAGAGACTCAGAAAGAGAGACAGAGACAGAGAGAGAGAGAAACAGAAAGAGAGACAGAGACACAGAAAGAGAGAGACACAGAAAGAGAGACAGAGAGACACAGAAAGAGAGAGAGAAACAGAAAGAGAGAGAAACAGAAAGAGAGAGACAGAGAGAAACAGAAAGAGAGAGACTCAGAAAGAGAGACAGAGACAGAGAGAGAGAGACTCAGAAAGAGAGACAGAGACACAGAAAGAGAGAGACACAGAAAGAGAGACAGAGACAGAGAGAGAGAGACTCAGAAAGAGAGACAGAGACACAGAAAGAGAGAGACACAGAAAGAGAGAGAGAAACAGAAAGAGAGAGACACAGAAAGAGAGAGACAGAGAGAAACAGAAAGAGAGAGACTCAGAAAGAGAGACAGAGACAGAGAGAGAGAGACACAGAAAGAGAGACAGAGACACAGAAAGAGAGAGACACAGAAAGAGAGAGAGAAACAGAAAGAGAGAGACACAGAAAGAGAGACAGAGACAGAGAGAGAGATCAAAACTCTCACCAGGTCTGACTTAAAATAACTGATGGCGTTGTCGTCCAGCATGAAGTATCGTCTCTTCCAGTTTTTCATCTGAAGAACACACACACACACACACACACACACACACACACACACACACACACACACACACACACACATTACTCTGCTAGTTAAACTAAACACACCTTTTAAAAGGAAATAAACCCCGATACTGTGTGTAATTAGAGCAGTGTTTAATATATGACGGTTATGTATCGATGGCGTACGAGACGCTTATTAGTGTTTTATTTCACATTCGGTCGTCTAGACGCTGGAGGAACCCCGTGTCACAGACGCTAAGAGCAACTGCATGCAGGTGATTTTAATCTTCTGAAGGTGGAGCTCAGGAAGCGGCCGAGTCACGTGTGTGAAGACGTGAGGATACACAGATGTAGGGAGATGAGACAAATACGAGAATAAAAGGGGAGGAGATGAGGAGATTAGATCAGAAGATGAGGAGATGAGGACCTGAGGAGCCGAGGACGATTAGATCTCTCCTCGTGCAAATCCTGACGTAAGTTTTGGCACCCGGTGAATGGAGCCGGACATTAGGGAGTGTGTGTGTAGACTCACCACCGCTCCCTGTTTAACACAGAACCCGGCCTTCACCACAGACTGGTCCTGGGCGGCTCGGCTCAGGTAGTACGGCGTCTGGGGCTGGGGCTTCCTCAGCGCCCCTCTCTCTGCCCCATTCTGCCCCTCGCCCTTCTCCTACACAAACACACAAACACAATCTTCAAGTCATTTCTTTCTTTAGTTTTTTTCAGGATAAGCTTTTGACGTGCTCAAAGTTCCAAACGTTTTGAACACACACATAATGAGCTCGTTTAAATAATACACAATAAGAGGTGTGTGTGTGTGTGTGTGTGCACACGCTTCAGCAAACACACACAGCAGGAGAACATAGTCTGCTCTCTTCACAACAAAACAGAATAATCTCCTGTGTGTGTCTGTGTCATGCGTCTCGCACCTCGCTGCAGGCGTGACCTGGTTCCTCGAGCTCTCCCGTCGTCATTACACTGACCTGCGTGGTGGTGATGATGGGAACTCCTCCGATGATCTCCGTTTTGTAGGAGACCTGCTTCATGGCACCCAGAACCTCCGCGCAGGCCTCGGCCGGGTTCTGCCCGCTTTGATCACCTGACTTGGGCACCTGCAGAACGCAGAGACAGGATTAGGACACGCCCAACACCCGGCAGCACGAGGGTTAGGTGAACACCGTTACTGGTGACCAGCAGGGTGCGACTTTCAATCTCAGAACCTGCCTTAGCTTCAGTGTACAGCAAGAGTAAAAGTTCTGGTTTGAATAAAACAGTGCGGTTATGGGAAGCTAATGAACTTAGGAGGGGCGGGGAGCGGTTTCTATGGTAACGGCACATTCGCAGGGTGATACTAGTTGGAGGGTACGCCCTCCGGATCAGTAGTGAGGAATTACAGCCCCGTGACCGAGTCCTTTATGCACCGCGTTTATGGGCCTGCGTTCCTCTGGAGCCCGAGGGACAGAGTGGAAGTTTACAAGAGCCTCTGTGTGTGTGTGTGTGTGTGTGTGTGTGTGTGTGTGTGTGTGTGTGTGTGTGTGGGCTTTTTCTCCCCCTCTGACTAATTTCAGAAGAATGGTTACAGTGTGAAAGCGCAGACAATAAGGGAGGAAAAAAAAAAGCAAAAAGAAAAAAAAAGGCGAGTGACTCAAAAGAGGAAACGAAGAGCAACGAGAAATCAGAGCAGGAAAAACGTAGACAGTCTTTTCTTTTTATACAGAAGGCAATGGGCTTTTTCCTGCCTGTCGTGACAACTGTACACACTCCGTGTGTGTGTGTGTGTGTGTGTGTGTGTGTGTGTGTGTGTGTGTGTGTGTGTGTGTGTGTGTGTGAAGGGTGTGGAGAGACACATCTGTTGCACAGACTGCCTCAGGGAGGGGAAAAAAAAAGACTAGAAGACGACAGGAGAAATTCTGTGTTCTGGAAGCTGCTGTTACTCGGCAGAGACAAACTTCTGATCTCACACGACATGACCATCAGATTACATCAGATCTCCTGATTACGCGTCTCATTTCTGCGTACTGTTTGTTGTCTGTTAATGAACGACCCGCGCCGATTCTCCCTCACCGGCTCCGTAGAAGAAGAAGGAGAAGTAGAAATCCCCGACTCACTTAGAAGAATAGCTTTGAGGGCTTTTAGATCAGATCTTGTACGCGCTCAGGTCAGTGTTTATTGCGCTGTGGTTGCTTGGTAACAAAACCATTTTGAGAAAAAAAAAAATGTTTTTTTGTCTTATCCCGAGAAACTAAAGAGCTGCTGGTGAGGGGAGGGTCATTTACAGCTGCTGTAGTGTACGTGATAACAGAAACATAGCCAACCCTAAACACACTGGAGGTAAACGTTACTGCTGTGGCGTCAGAGGAAGAAACCAGCTCGAGTCTGATTGGCTGATTCCCGTAGCACCGCCCCTCTGTGACCCTGTGGGACATCTGACTTCACTAGGACAGGGAGAGGAACAGGTCAGGAAGTGTGGGGTAAAAGGGCGGGGCACAGTGCTCATCAATACTCCGCCCCACACACACACACACACACACACACACACACACACACACACACACACACACACACAGGATCGGTGATGAGCTTTTATCAGGCTGCGATGAACACAGCACTCACATTAACCCACTTCCACTGGACTCTGAACCACCACCAATCATCCTACAGCACATTTTACTGCCCTACTTACCCCAGACTCTGACCCTCCTGTCCTACCCCGTGTCCTACCCCGTGTCCTACCCCGTGTCCTACCCCGTGTCCTACCCCATCACATACCCCTAAGCCCCCTCTATCCTCTCATCACTATCTCCCGAGCAGCAGCCTGATCATTCAACATCTTCAGGTGTTTCTTTATCTTTAATATGCATTTCTGACTCATTTTAACAGAACTCTTTACCTTTAATAATATCTGTCTGTCTGTCTGTCTGTCTCTAATAATATCTGTCCACACCTGCCTGCCTGTCTGTCTGTCTGTCAGATGAGCATGTGAGCATGTGTGTATTTAACCTTAAACTGAATGATATTTATACAGTAGTGTGTTGCTGTTAAGAGGACAATAATAAACACGTGGTGCTGTGATGGATCAGAGCTGCTGATAATTTTGAAGTGTTGCTTTTACTCACTCTGGACTTTTATGTGTTTATAATTACATGTAATAATGTGGAATGTTGGTGAAACCAGTTAGTTCTTGTTCTGACGTTACAGCAGCAAAAGGGTTAAAAAGACAAAAAAAAACTGAGTGAATGTGAAGCAGCAGAGACTCAGTGAAGACAGGACGAAGGAAAAGGGTGGAAACGTTGCGTTCTGGACCACGTGACGTCCCTTTATACAACACTGGCCCTTTAAGTCCACGCTGACAAGCTCGCTAACCTGTAATGCAAATCACTCACTGATCTGATTCACTCAATCACACGACATGATCCGCTCACCAATGAGGCACGATTCACTCATTTAACCATGTGATTCACTCACCAACATGGATGATATTTAGGGCCAAAGCACTACACGGTGCAGGAGCCTCTTGTTTTCCTGAGGATTTAAAAATTTTTCCACCCTTTTGGACTTTTCGGGGTCTTAACATGCTCAAAAACTCATGAAACTTGGCAGACAGGTTGGAATCAGCTGCCATTCAGATGCCTGAGAGTCTCGTGGCCCCCAGGGGCCCCCAGACGATATTTAGCTGCATAGCTCATACACACTTTCACAGACACACGGTCCACATTTAGAGCTCATCGAGCCGAACAACTTTTGCGCTGCATGTCCTGGGCTCAACTCGACAGGAGGCCGGTTATTTTGGGTCGTTCGCAAAAACACACCCGATGGATTCTGATATGCTCCTCCTAGGGAAATTATACGACTGTCACCAAACCGGGCTGATGGGATCTAAAGACATTGAGGATTTTCGATATCTCAAACGGGTCAGTCGTGATAATGTCTTAAACCTACACTGGAAAATGATGAATAACTTTGTGTGTGGCCTTATATTGAGTGACATTATAGTGTGAGACTTTTCATCCAGCATCTGCGGCCTATTGAACGAACACACACACACACACACACACACACACACCCTCACAAACAGACACACAACAAATAATCATACATCACACACACATGCACACATTACAAATGTTAACACACACACACATCTCTCTCACGACACACACACACACACACACACACACACACACACACACACACAAAAAATAATCATACATCACACACACATGCACACAACACAAATGTTAACACACACACACACACCTCTCTCACAAAACACACACAAGCACAAACACACTTATCACAATGGTAACATTCTCACACTCGCACAGACGCTCACATGCACGTATACACAAACACACTCATACTCATGTATATCACACCACAAATTTTAACATCTCGGTCTCACACACCCACACACACTAAATTATTATTATTATTATTATGATTATTATGATTATTTCAGGTTGAAGTCCACATATATGTGTGAATGATATTTATACAGATATTTATAGTGTGTGTGTGTGTGTGTGTGTGTGTGTGTGTGTGCGTGTGTGTGTGTGTGTTTCTGTACAGCAGAAACTCTCTGTCTCACTCATTAACACACAGAAATCACATTCTGTAAGGTCGAGTATCTGACGCCTTGTTTACACTAAGTTGTACTTCTTTGGTGCTCAGACAAATACACTCGCTGTTCGGTAATCGGAGAGAGAATCACAGATGAGAAATGGAAAAAGTCGATCAGATAAAGATGAAGTTTTGTCTTAAAACGACTCCAGCGTGTTAAAATTCACTTCTACCACTTCAGCGCTGTTATTTCAGCCAAAGTGAAAATATGAACTAATCCCAGTAAAAATATTCACTTTATCTTCTCTAATTAATATCTACTGGTGCAGGTGTTTGTTTACATTGAGACAGCAGCGCATTAGTAGATTATTGTAAAGTAGATTATTAAATCCACACATAACTGTTCATAACATCACTTTCACTCCACATGTAGATTCACTGATGGTGCAGATTAAACTTCAGCCAGAGATCTGAGGACTGCAGGAGATTCAGTCAATTCTGTCCAGACAGTTTTGTGTGTGACAACATCTGGCTGGACAGACAGAAACAAAGACATCATTATAAAGATATCATTGAAAGGGTTCTGACCAATGTACAGACAAAACCTCTCTTTTATACAGATATGATTCACTCAGTCATATAACTGCCTCATATAACAGTTAACTCACAGATATAATTCACTCATTCTCCAATATCATGAATCACTTATTCACCAATGAAATAACACCTTTATGATTCACTCACTCAACACTACACTCACTCGTTCACTGACAGTTACCTCATTCACCAGTATGATTCACTCATTTACATTTCACTAACCCAGCTATACAATCGGCTTGTGGAAATAATATGACTCACTTATTCACTGACACGAATCGCTTATAAGAGCAAAGTGATCATAGATGTGATTCATGAATTCATTCACCTCACTGAGTCACTCTATTACAATTCACTTAACAACATGAATCACTTCTGATTCACTAATTCACTCGCCGTTATTGTTTACTGATTCACATGCTGATATGACTCACTCACGATATGATTCATTCATTAGATATCATTTTATATCATTGCTGCTACTTAGGAATGTCAAATGTTTACTGTTTCTCCTCCCACTACCTCAACTCGTACCTCATTACTACAAAAAGTACTGAAACGGGTTACGTTGTTTTGTTTGTCACTCTGTAGCTCTTTGTTTGCATACGTGCACTTTGTTGTCTGTTGTTTCTTTTTGTATAGAAATAGATAATTTTAGGTTAACTTAAAAAAAAAAATTATCTGTCATATCTGAGCTAGTCAGCTAATTAGGTATCTTAGTTAGCTAGCTGGTTCTGGTAAATGTGTGTACAGTGGAACCTTAAATTACGAGCACAATTCGTTCCGGAAGTGGGCTCGTATTCCAAACCACTTGTAAATCAAATCAGATTTTCCCATAAGAAATAATGAAAACACAAATTATTTGTTCCACAGCCCAAAAAAATAAATACATAAAAATAATTAATACAATACAAGTGAAAATAAAACAGATTAACCTCCACTTTAGCTTTAAAAAAAGTCAAAATAAGTGTTTCCGTTTGTGCGTGCAGGCGCCGTGTGTGTGTGTGTGGAATTAGCCCCTTCCCTCGCCTCGTTTTAAACAGTAACACTCCTCCTCCCTCTCCCCAGCTCACTTTTTAAGTTCCACAAAAACACACACACACACACACACAATGGAAGCACTGTTTTAATGAAAATGAAAAAAAAAAAAAAAAGAAATCTCTCTAATGACACTGGTGTGAGCGCATACTAACGGAATCACTGCTGTAAAGTAAAAAAAAAATAAAAATAAAAAAACACAAATGAACCAGCACCTTACCTTTGAAAAGAATCGCGACAGAGCAGAGTTTCAGTGTGCGTGAGTGAAGCCGGAGAGGGGGGAGGTGAAAAGAGTGTGTGTGCCTGTGTCGATGTGTGTGTGTGTGTGTGTGTGTGTGTGTGTGTGTGTGTGTGTGTCAATGTCAAATTACGCGCGCTCTCACACGTAGGAGACGCTGAAACAGAGAGGGAGATGTTGATTATACCAGTAAGAGACGAGCACTAAGACCGAGCAGGGGAGACGATTACCCACAATTCCGCAGCGCAAGACTGAGAAAAATCATTGGCTCAGTTGTGATCACGTGACGCTCAAAATAAGAAGCCCGTGCGTGATACATGATACTCGGCGCTCGTAAACCAACACTTGCTCGTTTTTTAACTCAAAATTTATTAAAAATCTTTTGTAGTTAATTTATGTTGTTGCATGTATGTAGCACCTCGGTCCTGGAAGAACGTTGTTTCATTTCACTGTACTGAACTGTATATGGTTGGAATGACAATAAAAGCCGACTTCACTTGATTAGATCCAGTGATTCACTCATTCATTAAAATAACTCCCTCATCAACACAAAGTAATCAGAGAAACGATTCACCTGCAGTACCGTACACTCACTGACACGGTTTATTCCCTCAGTAATATAATTTACTTTCCAATATGATTTATTCAGAATTACAATTCACTCATTCATCCATGATTCAATCACAGATTCGAATCAATCGTACGTACAATTTGTTCACCAACACGATTCAGTCATTCAGTGGTACTGACTGATATAATTGACCGACTGAAACGATTCACTCCTTCATAAAATTTACTCGTCTCCTGTGCAGATTACTCAGCCATAAAATTCGATTATTCCCTAATCAGTATTCACTCATTCACTGCCTGTACTATTCTCTCTCTCTCTCTCTCTCTCCATACACTTTACCCAGTCACTGATATAAATTAAGTACAGATACGATTCATTCAGCAAAACAATTCTGTAATTCTCTGAGATGGGTCACTGATTTACTGATAAGATTCACACACTGATATGATTCACTCAT
This sequence comes from Clarias macrocephalus, assembly GCA_011419295.1. Classification (NCBI taxonomy): domain Eukaryota; kingdom Metazoa; phylum Chordata; class Actinopteri; order Siluriformes; family Clariidae; genus Clarias; species Clarias macrocephalus. Next base: position 11,054 of record JAAGKR010003149.1, read on the forward strand.
TCACCAGAGTCATCACAGATACGATTCACTCACCTCACTGAGTCACTCGAATACAATTCACTCAACAATATGATTCACTCACTCACTCGCTCGCTGTTGAGATTTACGATCTCGTACATTATTACGATGCATATAACAATAATCTACTATTCATTTACAGATACCCTTCATTTGCTGATTTAATTCACTCTCTGATATGATTCACTGATTGACTCACTGATACAGCCATACCTCGGCATACGAGTTTAATCCGTTCCACATGCGATTTCTTATTGTGAAACACATTCTCCCAAAAACACTACAATCCATCCAACACTATGATCATATTACTGCATATAAAAACAATAAAAACATTGATAAAAGACGTGTAAATGAAGTAAAATATGAAATGAATAGACATTAAACCTCATTTAATTTATGATTCCTCTCGGCACCGGCTGCTTTAAAAACCAAACTGAAAGCGGCTCCGTTTTCTTCGCGCTGCCGCCCTGGATAAGGTTCTCCGGTTCTCGCTGTGCTGCGTCTTCACTAAATCTTACACTAAACTACGTAAACTCCCTTCGCTTGGCTTTCCACTGAAGCAAACGCGTCGAACGTCTCCCGGGCGCAAGTCCCGACCTCGGTTCAGTTCGGCCGCTCGTATGGCAAAAACGCTTCACATGATGAGGCAAAATTCTTGCAAAATCTCAGAGCTTAAGGTGAAAATGTGTGAGGCGGGGCGTTTGTGTACCAAGGGACGTCTGTGTGACTCACTTACTGATAAGATTCACTGATTCAATATGATTCGCTCATTTCCCAATACAAATCAGTCACTCCTACAAGAGACTCGTTAACTGACACAAACCACGTAAGACACACGCTGCTCCCCCGGGACGAATCCGGCGCCGGTGCGAGTCACTCACCGTGATCTTGGTGGCGTTGTTGAGCACAGCCACCCACTCCACTAGGTCCTGCTTATCGTTGGCCTGCAGGTAGAACTTCCTCATTCCAGCGTTGATCACTGGAGGGGAAGAGAGAGGGAGAGAGTGTGTGTGAGAGACGTAATCAGAGCAGCAGTTACGCAACCCTGCCTCTATCTCTCACACACAGCGCTTAGAGAACGAGACGAAACGGTCTGTGCACGAACACCACCGTGAGTGAAGTGTGCAGATTTACAGCTCAGGTATGTGGGGCGTGCGGGTACGTGTCCGGGGTACGGCCGTGATGTTTATCAAAACTCGTTAATGTCAGTTACAGCCAGTAAGAATGTGTTTAACCAGCTCATTCATTTACTGAATCAGTTTCCCTTTGAACGTCAGAACTGGAGAGTTTACGTACCCAGAGGAGGGGCTAATAACGCGCTCATCTGTCCACTGGCTACATCCTCCGCTTTATTCTATTAATACACCAACGCGTCTCCTGAACTAAACACTCACGTAATCCGAAACAGGAAGCTGTTTGGCTGGGAATCGACTGCAAAGCCTGAGTCACCTCAGTCTACATGAATTACTGCATGTACACACACACACACACACACACACACACACACACACACACACACACACACACACACACACCTACCCACCCTTGAAGAACCGGGTCACAGCACTGACAAGCTTGTCCTGTTGAACCCTTATCACTAATCAAATAGACGTGAATATTTAATAAAAATCTATAAACGGTCCCGAGGAGTTTCGGATCTGAACTTCAGCATCCTGTGTGGAAGTCAGCAGCTCTACGGAAAGGTCAGCACAAGGTCAGGGAACTGTTTCCTGCTATTGAGAGCAGGACGTTCCCTCCGGAGCGCGTGCGCGGTAAACCACAGGGATGAAGCTCCCGAATACCTGCTGACTCGAAACTGTACTGCCGACTCATTACGCCTCTACGATTCACTCACTCACTGATATGATTCACTCTCTAGTATGATTCATTCATTATTATCAATCACTCACTATGACTCATTTACTCATTCGATTCACTCTACAAAATGAATGACTCACTGCTGATTCATTCATTCACTCACACAAATGACTCTCTGATATGATTCACTAACACAGTCCACTCGGTGGTACAGCTCACCTATATGACACTCACCCATGACCCTACACTACTCCTCAGAAAGTGTGTGCGTGTGTGTGTGTGTGTGTGTGTGTGTGTGTGTGTGTGTGTGTGTGTGTGTGTGTTGTGATGGACTGGTGAGTTATTTTTCTTAACCTAATATACATACTGTCCTAATAAACCGTTAAACAGAAAATAAACCGTCTCACCGAAGCAGAACTCCGCCTTGGGTCGCAGTTTAGTCGCATCGCTGACCTGCAGCAGGAACAACATCAAAACACACTTTATTAACAAATTACACTTTAATCAACAAGCAGAAATCGTGAGGACAGAGGGTGAGAGCGAGAGAGACAATAGAGAGAGAGACAGGAGAGGGTGAGGGAGGGTGAGAGCGAGAGTCAGAGAGACAATAGAGAGAGACAAGAGACTGAGTAAGAGAGAGAGAGAGAAAGACAATAGAGAGAGACAAGAGAGTGAGAGAGAGAGAGAAAGACAATAGAGAGAGACAAGAGACTGAGTGAGAGACAAGAGAGTGTGTGAGAGAGAGAGACAGAGAGACAATAGAGAGTGAGAGAGAGAGAAGAGAGAGACAAGGGAGAGAGAGAGAGAGAGAGACAGACAGAGAGAAGAAAGAGAGACAAGAGAGTCAGAGAGAAAGGGACAAACAGACAATAGAGAGATAGAAGAGACCGAGAGGGAGAGAGAGGGAGAGAGAGACAAGAGAATGTGAGCGAGAGAGAGAGAGAGAGAAGAGAGAGATACAGAGAGACAATAGAGACAGACGGAGAGAGTGATAGAGAGAGACAGAGAGACAATAGAGAGAGATAAGAGAGTGTGAGAGAGACAATAGAGAGACAGAGAGAGGGGGAGACAGAGTGAGGTGTTGACCTTGGAGATGTATGTGAGCTTCAGGGAGCCAACACACGGGGTTCTTTCTGGAAGGTTCTGCAGAGAGACAGAATGAAATATCTACTATTACTAACCAATCTGTTTATTAATAACGAGAGTGAGAATAGGGTGGGCGTGTCATTAAGTACACTGAACTCCTCCCCTCTCTCACACACAAAACCAAACACAGCACCTAAATTAATCAATTAATCATTAACTCCTTCCTTAATTATTCCCACACTTCCTCTGATCTCCCTTCTGTACTTCCACACTTCTTCACCTCCGCTCACTAGGCCGCTGTTCCTCACCCTCTCCGTTACTTCCTCTCTCTCTCTCTCTCTCTCTCTCTCTCTCTTCCTTCCTTTGTTTATTTGTAGTTTGTTCCTTCCTTCATGGACGAGGATGAACAGGTAGGAGAACTCCACCTTCAGACTACAGCCATGTGTAGTGTACAAGGATGGAGGGATGAATACTGAGATAAACCCATCGTGCAGTGTGTGTGTGTGTGTGTGTGTGTGTGTGTGTGTGTGTGTGTGTGTGTGTGTGTACCTGCGGGTTGTCCATGTACCACACCAGGCTGCCCTCCATGGTGTCCAGGATAAAGTAGCGGCGCAGGAACTTGCCACTGTTCTCATTTTCCTCGATGTCCAGGAAGCCACAAATGCGGTTCTGCCGATCCACGTAAGGCATCGCTGGGTCTGAGCATCACACTGACCACACACACACACACACACACACACTTAAGAACAAGGGACAGTACAGAAAAATCATGACATTTCAACAACAACCTCTCTCTCTCTCTCTCTATCTGTGTGTGTGTGTGTGTGTGTGTGTGTGTGTGTGAGAGAGAGAGAGAACACAACAGCCTCCTCACATAAGGAACACACACTGATTTTACACTCACTCTCCATCACAATACCAGGAACCAGAACCACACATGTGGGAGCAGAGCCACCCTCCCGTTCATACAGCGCGCGCGCACACACGCACACACGCACACACACACACACACACACACACACCACTCCATTCACAATTCATGTCCTGTCTCCTCGGTTTAGAGGAACACTGGGCCTGTGCAGGCTCCTCCTCAAACAGCCAGGTTTGTTCCACAGACGCACAAAGTGCTCCGCCCCCTCCAAACACACACACACACACACACACACATCTACAGTCTAAATAATGACCGGGGACCCGACCCCATGTCCACTGTCTCCTTCTGTCTCCTCGTGTTCTAGTCATTTCTAGCCTACCCCTGGGTGCCGTTATCGCTCTACAGGATTCACCTTCCTCTGATCAGATTATTAAACTAATGTGACTGACAGGTTGTGGAGCTGTGAGTGTGTCAGGTTACATGTGTGATCTCTCACACGCTCCTCCACCCTGACGCTGTGGGACACGCCAGCAGGGGAAAACCATCAACCTCAAGATACAAACTATACATCATAAACCACCACCACCATCATCATCATCATCACACTAATCTGTCTGCCTCGGATACTCTCACCTTTCCTGCTGCACGAGCGTATTGTGAAGTTTGCAGTGTGTGTGTGTGTGTGTGTGTGTGTGTGTGTGTGTGTGTGTGTGTGTGCGCGCGCGAGCGTGCAGAAGGAAGCGAGAGAGTAGTGTGGGTTTACCAAGCGAGCACAGGTGGACAGAGTCTGCTGTGTGCGTGCGTGCGTGCGTGCGTGCGTGCGTGCGTGCGTGCGCGCGTGCGTGCGTGTGTGTGTGCGCGTGTGTGTGTGTGTGTGCATGCGCTCTGCACTGCAGATAGACGAGTATGCACTGCACTCACATCGTTTCAGTCTGGGGCTGGAAAGTACCAAACTACGTGTTCTCTTGTTACAGTACTCGAATAAATGCGTCACTATAATTACACATACAGTCAGGTTCAGAAGTATTGGGACAGCGAGACAGCAATGGGGTGCGTGTTTTCCAGCGCAGCGGATCTGAAATTAAGTGACAAGTATGTGTAATGAGTGAAGTGTAGAGTGGTGGATGGGGTCCTGTTGGCATGGTGGGAGACCCTGCTGGTGAGTCCCCCCGCCCCCCCCCCCCCCAAACCATGTCAGTGAAATCCCCCTCCTCATGCCAACATGCCAGGCCATTTTTAAATGATCTATTATCACCCAATATCCTGTAACAGTCAGATGTTAGGTGGCTACATTGTAATACCAAGTAACACCACAAGGAGGCACTTTCTTTTTCTCGTGGTTGACTAGTTCTTGTTGCTACGATGCCGCTCTGATCATCTCCTCGTAATCAATTCACTATGAGCTGCAAACATATTTAATTCTAGGTAACGTTGCATTGTTCATGTTATAAGAAGTCGTTTAAACCTGTTATTTTATTTGCGCACGTTATTAGAAAACGAAAAATGTTGTAAATTTTGTAGACATTCATATAATACAAGTGCTGCCCTATTGAATAGTCGCCACATCAGCACGACTCTGCAGAGGGACCTTGTCAGCCGAAGTGACAGTGCTAGTGTTTATAGAATAAAAAAAAAGACGCAGGTGTATCACTGTCCAAACACTTATGGCCTCATGCGGTTTCTAAGTGAGCCCTGCCACATGCTGCAGGATGACGCATTTTGCTTTGTTGGTTAGAAACCTGAGCGCGCAGGATGTGGCGTCAGGTGGAGGACGAGGCGAAGAGCCGTTAGTGGCGGTTCTGTGGGTTAGTTGTGTAAAGAGTAAAGGTGTGAATGATAGAATAAACACACCTCTATCTGTCTATACTGCCAACAAACCAAAACACACACACACGGAGCAAACATGACACGTCTTATCTTCACACCATCATGCGCTTGATTCATTTTCATTTTTCAGACGACGACAGGAATGTGCGATGGAACGCTGATAATTAAAATAAAATAAAAAAAGATAAACAGCATCAACTCGGATGCTACTCCAACGACAATAAGGACAAAGAATCATGAGATGTTAATTTATTGACACTTAACTCAAAGTGAGTCCTGACAGCTGATTGGTCAGAAGGAGTCCGCGGTGCCGTGTCTAGACGGCACTCTGAGAGACGCTGATGGAGAGGAAGGAGCTCTGCGCCTCTCCTAAAGACATTACCGTCACAGCTGAAACCTGAGAGCGGACCTGCAGGACGTCCTAAACGCATTTCTCAGAGCTTAATGCACATCACACTGGGGCGGCGGGCGGCGTTCAGACGCGCACACGCCCGGGAAACCGCCTGGAACCCAGACATGGTGCGTTGCGCGTGGAGAAGACCTTCCTGACGTAGGTTGACTCGAGGAACAGTGACGGAAAAGTTCCCTGATGAACTTTATTACCCACAATGCCGTGCTGATACGGCGGCGCTTTGGTCTTCCTGTCTCCCGCTCCTCCTCCTCCTCGTTTAAACATATGACTGCAATGCATGCTGGGGGTTTTTTGTGATTTTTTTTTTTTGCACAAACCTGACACAATGCATGCGTGAGAATTTTCCTGTCCCCCGTGTGACGTCATTGCGGGAGACTTAGCCAGGAGGAATAGCGCGCGCGCGCGCACACACACACACACACACACACACACCTGGCATCAGGTGAGAATGAGGAGCAGGAGGAGGAGTGTGAGGAGTGTGAGGAGACGAGAGTGACTGAGAGTGAACCTTCCCCTCAATGTGCGTTACACACACACACACACACACACACACACACCTGCACACACCGCTGTGCCCTCGGTATAGCCGCTGTAAGTGAGCAGATAAAGAGTGAGTGTGTGTGAGTGTGTGACCCCGGGCACACCCAGCAGCCGAGCCCAAGTGAGCCTTAGCGAGCTTAGCCTTAGCGCTCCTACGCTAGTTACAGGAGATTAGCTAATGCTAACAGCGCGGACACATAAACACACTCACCGGAAATGACTTACAGAGTTTATAAATCCTGAGTGAAGCCGCTCCGCGTCGTGCTGGATCTCTATGAGTGTGTGTGTGTGTGTGTGTGTGTGTGTGTGTGTGTGAGACTCTCAGCCCATCTCCAACACAAACTTCCGATCCCGAGCCCGAGTTACCTCCAGCTACCTCACACACTCTCACAGCGCAGGGGGCGGGGCCACGGGGCGGGGGGGGGCGGGGGCGGAGCCACGGAGCCGGATGTGCAGCCACAGAGCCTCACGGGAAATGTAGTCCCCGCGCCTGAGAAACAGAAACCAAGCATGCGTGGATAAAACGGTCTTATTATGGAGGATTTTATTTCATCCATCTGTCATATGATCTACATGGACCGTCACTCACACAAACACACACAATGTGGCCAATTTGGAAGCTCATGTAAACGTCTCTGGACTGTGGGAGGAAACCAGTGTACCCAGAGGAAACCCACCAAGCAGGCAGACACTTCTAACCACCAAGCCACCATGCCGCTGATATTTATCCCACAAATCATTTACGTTTACAGCATTTGGCAGATGTCTCTCTCTCACTCTCTCTCTCTCTGATCTGAGCAGTTGAGGGTTAAGGGCCTCGCTCAAGGGCCCAACAGGGGCAACATGGCAGTGGTGGGGTTTGAACCAGGGACCTTCCAGACTGTAGTCCAATGTCTTAACGACTTAGCCACCCCTGCCTCTCGGATTATATATATATATATAATAATTTTAGATTTTAAAAAAGAATTGATTTTAATCTCAGTCCAAACTGTTTCGTTCTATGATGAATTAAAAGAAGAAGCTTGTTATAGGTTGTTGTGTCCTTCACACCTCGATACACTTACTGCCATGCCCGAATAACTGGGAGAGACTAACACACACGCAATAATTATTATTTTTTAAATTCATCTCAAAACTTATATTATACTCAAGAGAATATGTAGAATAAGAATAAGAGTAGAATATGTGCACATTTTGCGTGGTGTACTGTAAAAAAATCCTTTATTAATATTATTATTATTATTATTGTTATTATTATTATTATTATTATTATTATTGTTATTGTTATTATTATTATTGTTATTATTATTATTATTAAGTCATTGTCTCAGAGGACGTTCCGGTGCCCCGCCGCACTCCGACTCATTAGATGGCAGTACGAATGCAGCTGCTCCGCCCAAAGCACAAAACACCAACGAAGAAGCGCCAGAGCCGCGTTAAACCCAGAGCAGTAATGGCGACGCTGTACATAAAAGCAGCGCCGGTGACGTGGAGAAGCGAGTTATAACGAGACTTTCTTTTGCAGTGATTTTGAAACGAACATGAATGAAACGTTAAGATTTTAATCTGTGCTGGAAAAGATTTTAAGCGCTCACTAGAGGCCTCTAGCGGTCAGAAAATATAGCGACAAATAAAAAAAAGTGAATTAAGTGTAATGTTAAAGAATTGTAAAGCTGTGAATTGTTTACTGAAATAAAAATTCTTACATGACGTAAAAAAATGTATATGTAACCAGGAACATCATTCTATATGTTAATAAAGTTGAAAAGTTGCACCCAAATGGTGTGACACTGATGTGTGTGATAATAAAATAAAAAACTCTTGCTGAACTTGCACCGGTGACCGGGGCGGTGCGAGGGGCAAAGCTTTTCAGAGGAACGCTTAAACTGTCCCATGGAGTCGCCAAACCACGTAACACCCGGCCATTTGTATATCCACTGGTCGTCTTTTGCATATCAAAAAGTGCTACCTGTGTCGGGTCATGAGATCAGTTCAGAATTTGGATGCGTTGAATACAGGGCATGGAAATGAGCTTCAGTTGATTCAACTGACAAAACCTGTCGCAAGAACCATGACTGGATGTTGTAGATGACAGAGTTCCGCTTCATCTGTCTGGGAAGGAGTGTGTGTGCTGCAGTGCGACAAAGGTGGAGCCCTTGCTTTGTCCTCATGAAGACGCAGAGCAAGCATGCGATGGCTTGATATTTGAAAAAACCAGGACATTTAAGGAGTAATGTGTGTGCATTAAAAAGGACATCACACACAACAGGTTTAGTTTAACACCCGTGTACAGGGATGTGCCGACTAGCCAGGAAGTTACAGCATATGGAAAGTGATATAAGGAGTGTGAGAAAAAGGGAATCACGTGGTTAAAATGTGTAAATGTAGAAAAGATCAAGTGGTTAATGTAACAGAGCAGCATTTAAGCCTGTTTACTGGAGGGAGAGATGAACTCTAAATAGAACATTAGGTGTAAACCTGGCACTGAGGTTCAGGTGATCATCATTTCACACAACCTGTGGCTGAGAACCCAAACCACGAAACTCCCCACATACAGAGAGTACGGAATAATAGAGATGAGATCCGGACATTTAATACAATTCATTGTAGTTAAAAAGGATGTAAAAGCAGTACTGGGAATCCACATGCGTGAGGAAATGAGACTCATGAGAGATGAGAGAGCGATGATGTTGAGAACCGAGAGGGAAATCACTGCTTTGAGGTTGAGAGCACTCTTAAAGAGATCAGGTGAAAGGGTAGCAGGAAGTAAAAGTCCAGTGACAATGTGAGAGAAATTCTAATCAACATCAAACAGGATGAACAAAGTGAAGTAGTTCAAAGCATGTTCCCAATTCATGAGAAGTTGAATAGAAGTTTAAGGATCTCTCTGGACACACACTCTTGTCTGTGTACAGTAAACACTGTTTACTGCAGTAAGTTTGTCTGTCTGCCGCGTGTTTAGGATCACCACAGGATGGTAACAAGGATCTTTGTGTGAAGAAAAGGAACTGAATCATAAATGTGATAACTGTCCAGGAGAAAATGAAATACCCGGCTCACGTTCCCTCAAAAGATTGCAAGAAACCTGCTCAGAGCAAAATGAAGGCATCTGAGAGATGCCTTTGAGCAGTGCTCCGGCTAGAATACTGAGAAGACTGAACAACCTACATTAGTATGATAAAAGTTCAGCACACACCAGGAAGGAAAATGCAGGTACTGGAATAGTGAATTGAATTGTCTTCAAAGGAGATCAGATCATAGTGCCAGCATCAACGAGAGCTGAAATGCTCAAAGGAATTCAGCGAGTACCATAGTGAGTGGTAGTCTCCTTAGAGTTGTACTCTTCTGGCCCGTGATGTCTCAGAGTATATCAGATATGGTTAACTGTGGATTCGCAACAGACACAAAAGATTCCAAAGCAGAGAAGTGCTACATTCCCTCAGTCTTCCAGAGACACTTTACAGAAGGTTAATTTCTTTATCTTTAATAATATATTAATTTGTTTATCTTAGACAGTAAGAGTATCTGAACATAATGAGACTTTCAGAACACAATCGTAAAAAAAAATTCATCGAGGTTAGTGGCTGAGGAAAGACACAAGGAGTTAAGCAGTCATTTCCCGTCTCACATCACAATCTGGTGGACATGGAATTCCTGATGTTCTAATTCCACACAATGGGCTTCAGTTTAGCTCATGGGAATTTCAAGACTTTGCAAAGTTGTTCTGGCACAAAGCCACAGGACCCCCATTAATTCAGTTCACAGAAAACCCAAGAGATTGCAAAGTTGTGGGAGACCTAATACAAAACCACACGCCCTCACCATCACCAGTTCAGTGGGAATGCCAGAGACAGGAAGGTCAAGAATTCCCATAAAACATTCAGGGCAAATGCCTCTCTCTACTGAACCTGAGAAATACCCCTAAAGAGGGTGTAGATGCAGGAGTTGTGCTTGGATGTTGTGAACAATGTTAACCATTTATTGGACTTTGGGAATAATGGTGATAAGCAATTGGACACTGGGAGCAATGGTGATCAGATGTTGGAAAAATGGTGATTGGACATTTTGAACACTGATGAGCAGATGTTGGAACAATGGTGATTGGACTTTGGGAACAATGATGATCAGGTATTGAAACAATGGTGATAGGACACTGACAACAATGATGATAGGACATTGGGAACAATGAGGATCAGACGTTGGAACAATTATGATAGGACACTGGGAACAATGATGATCAGATGTTGGAACAATGATGATTGGACACTGGGAACAATGATAATTGGATGTTAGGAACAATGATCAGATGTTTGGTGATCAGATATTGGAACAATGGTGATCAGACACTGGGAACAATGACGATTGGATGTTGTGAACAATGATGACCAGATGTTGGAAGAATTGTGATTGGATGTTGGGAATAATGATGATCAGATGTTGGAACAATGGTGCTAGGACACTGGGAACTGACATTGTGAATAGTTATGATAATGTTGATTAGTGATTATATGTTGTGAACAATGATGATCAGATGTTGGAAGAATGGTGATCGGACATTGTGAACAGTGATGATTAGATGCTTGAACAATGGTGATCAGATGTTGGAACAATGGCGATCGGACATTGTGAACAGTAATGATCAGATGCTGGAACAGTGGTGATCTGACATTGTGAACAGTGATGATCAGATGCTGGAACAGTGGTGATCAGACGTTGGGAACAATGATGATCAAATGTTGGAACAATGAGGATCGGACATTGTGAACAGTGATGATCAGATGTTGGAACAATCGTGTTCAGACACTGGGAACAATGGTGATCAGACTTTGGGAACAATGATGATCAGATGCTGGGAACAATGGTGATTGGATGTTGGGAACAACAGTTATCAGATGTTGGAACAATGGTGATTGGACACTGGGAACAATGATGATTGGATGTTGTGAACAATGATGATCAGATGTTTGGTGATCAGACAATGGAACAATGGAGATCAGACACTGGGAACAATGATGATCAGATGTTGGAAAAATGATGATCAGATGTTGCAACAATGGTGATTGGACATTGTGAACAATGATGACCAGATATTGGTACAATTGTGATTGGATGTTGGGAATAATGATGATCAGATGTTGGAACAATGGTGCTAGGACACTGGGAACAATGATGATCAGATGTTGGAACAAGGATGATTGGATGTTGGGAACAATGATGATCAGATGTTGGAACAATGGTGCTAGGACACTGGGAACAATGATTAGATGTTGGGAACAATGGTAATCTGACATTGTGAATAGTTATGATAATGCTGATCAGTGATTGTATGTTGGGAACAATGATGGTCAGATGATGGAAATATGGTGATCGGACATTGTGAACAATAATGATCAGATGTTGGACGAATGGTGATCGGACATCGGGAACAATGGTGCTAGGACACTGGGAACAATGATGATTGGACATTGGAACAATTGTGATTGGATGTTGGGAACAATGATAATCAGATGTTGCAACAATGGTGCTAGGACACTGGGAACAATGATGATTGGACATTGGAACAGTGATAGGACACTCGCTCACGCACCCAGTTCAAAAAGATGCTCCGTCGGCTGGCGTCTGTGGTTCGGAGGAAACACGTGGTAGTCTTTGGCCCTCCCGACTGAGTGGTAGTGGTAGTGTTAATGTGGGAGCACCCTAGTGGAGGGTGGGGCGGGGGGATGGGGGGGTGTTGAGGGATTGGACATGACTAAATTAGGGACAAAAAAAAAAAAAAAAGACATTCTTACTGACACAGTGGTGCTGCTCTCAACTTATACCCAGAGAATTCTTTAATACATCTGTGATGGGAAAAATTGTAAAGCCGGCTTTAGGAACACATTCATCTGCAGTGGATTATTTACCTGTTAATTCACTAGTTTAAGTGGAGAGTCTCATATCAAGTGCAACATAGTCTTCGTTAAAATGAGGGAAAAGTAAAGCGCTGTTTTATTTTAAATATGCTTTTTATTTGAAGTACACGCCCAACTTCACAGCGCTGTGGTCTTTACTCCATTGCACAACTGCAGAACACTCATGACTAAGACGCAGTGTTTCTGCATGTGTGAGTCCACGCAGTCAGCTGCCAGTCTGTCACGGAAAAGAAGGAAATGATCGCTGAGCATTACGAAAGGAATTATGTGTGGTATGTGCTATCATTTCTGAACCTGTGGGAAATCCCCAAACCTATAACCTCACCCACACATCACTATTCTCTCGAAGACAGAGTTCCTCCTCCGGCCTGGGAGTAAACAGGATCACGTGTGCTGAAACGAATACAGACGCATAAAGCTTGACGTAGAATCTTAGGGCTGCCTTTAGTGAAGTTCACACTGGCGTCCACACCAAGGCCAGAGTCTGTGTTGTAATGAGTGTTGGTCACTGATGCTGAGTCATGTTGTTTTTGTATCTATCTCAGACCAGGAATTACAAAAGAAAACTCCCCTCAACTTGGAAAGTCAGGGAGATTTTTTATGCCTGCTCACACTAAAAGGAAATAATATACCAGTTCTCTAATTTTGTGGATTATACTTGGTTAAAATCTTCACATTTCTGCTCTGAGATAATAATAAGTACATCATACTGAGAAACATATGCACATAGAAAAAAGCAAACATTTGTTCTTTGTGCCTTTTTCATTTTCTGATTCACAGTACTTCAATAACTCGCCATAATCTATCCAATAATTACACCACAATCAATCTTCCTGCGGTTGTTGTATATGCCATGAAACTGTAGCAGTGATGTAACCACATGATGGCTAATGCAGAAGCACAGAGCGTATGAATGAGCCCATGTGCTCAGGTGATGAACTCAAATTCGGTACAACTCAATCCTCCTCAGCACTCGACTGCAGCCTAAACATATCTCACCTGTTATTCAGTTAAATTTAAGAACTGGATGTTTGCTTCACTCTTTTCGGAAAATAAGTACACCCTGTATCTATGATCCCTAAAAATCAGCTGGAAAAGGTGTTTTGAGGACTGTTTTGTTTTGTTGTATGCCAGCTCACTCTTCGATAGTGATTTTTGTTTATGTATCACTGTTTAGCAGCTGCAATGTAACGCTCATTTCAATTTAAAAAATGCATTCTATAGTTTAAAGATGGCGCAACTTAAAACAATATGATTGTACAAAATTAAATCAAGTAACAAGTATTAGCCAAGTACAAGTAGAAGTTCTGCATTTACGTTGTGTGAAATTACAGAAGAACTCATCTTCAAATTTATTTAAGTATAAAAAGGGTTTGAATTAGCGCATTGTAGCCTTATTCAAAGTAAAATCCGACTCTCTCTCTCTCTCTCTGTGCTTCCCGATTTTTAACGTTTTGTTTTGGTCTCTGTCTACAACCACCTCTGCTCCTGTTTCAAATATTACATGCCACAATGTGGTGTGTGTATGTGTGTATGGGTGTGTCTTTACTGTCCTCGACTGGTCCCTGCCTGTTAAAACTCTTCCACCTACAACTGGTCCATCTTTCCTGAGTAAAATGATGTGGTTTGGTCCTCTGGGTTCTCTGAAGAGTAATAACTTGTGACTAACACACCTGCAATTAAAGCACAAGTTAACAAAAGCACTTCTTGAATATATTCATCTCAGTTTTACAGGACTGTGCATGAACTTTAAACATTCTACAACAAAAACAAGCACAACATGAGCTCATACTGCTGTTGATAAGAATCAGTTTATTGTGATATACCGTATATATTAATATTGACATGTGATAACATTCTCCATGGTGAGCTGAGTTCACCTGCCCATCTCTTTCTAATGAAACAGGTCTGGGAGTGAGGAACGTGATGGACTCGAAGTAAACGGGGTCAGGGAGTACTTCCTGTGTCGTACCCAAAGCTCGCTTCCTTTCCTCTCAAACAGGAGCGCCCGAGAACAATGGAGACCTGACGCACTTAAAGAGAAGGAGGTAAACTATTCTTACCGCACCATAGAACCTCGAGTGAACATGCTGAAATATGGGGTTTTAATGCAGAATAAACAAAGACAAATTCAATACAGACATTAATAATTACCCTGTGGAATTTTTGGTACTATTACTGATTACTGTGTTTACCATAAGCACAGGGTTTCCACCACACTGCTGTCGAGTTCTGTTCAGGTGTTGATTAATTCTCTATAACAACAGCTGTAACATTAGTACAGGTGTATATAAGTGTACTCGCTTAAATACATCATCGTTATACTAATGGCTCGCTCCACTTATAATAATAACCTGATTAAAAAATAACAACAATAATAATATTAATGATAATGATCATAATGGAATAAGCTGCTATAACTTGTTTCACAGTAAGTGTGACTAAAAGGATAGAGACTATGATCTGACATTACACTGCTGTGGTTTAAGAGGAATAAAACACTTATGGTTATGTGCTGTTTAAGGAAAATAATCAGCTTCAGTGTGCTAACAGGTACTTTGTTGCTTCTTCACACCAGGCTGTTGATTGTTTTCTGTTGATTGGTGTGTGTGTGTTAGTGTGTGTGAGCGCACCATGTACTGTAGGCACAGGGTGTGTGTGGCGCAAGGTCCGTAAGTGAAGAGCGGTGTGTATTGTTATTTGTGTAACTCAGGCTGATGGAAAGGCCAGGGAAAACATCACCAGCGCAGGCACGCAAACGCCGTCGACCGTGAACACCTGGAAGAAAGATTCATACATGAGTAACTCCGGAAATAGCGACGGCTTGTTGCGGGTTGTTGTGCGTGTGTATTGTGTGATTGTTTACCTTGCTCCTGCAGCAGCGCTTACTCAAGCCAAACACTTGATTGAGTTCTCCGCTGCTCCTTTCCTGCCATTCTCCACAGACACGGCTTTGCACGCTGATCTGATAGCACACGTAGCGCTCAGCTCTCATGCTAAACGGCTGCGTTGCCCTACAGCAGTCGACTAGCGCAGGGTCCCAGTGTCTTAACCTCTACAGAGAGAGAGAGACAGAAAAGAAAGGGTAACTTCTATTACACATACGTCCACATAAAACATCGGAAAAGGCGATATTTGTTTAATTCTGACTGATGTACACAACAGCGACTTTAATCCTGGACGGCAAAACGCTGTGTGTGTTTGGAGTAATGGCGTACGTGTCTGGGGTATGGAGGGTCACAGGAGATGATGTCATTATCGTTCAGATGGACACGGGGATAAAGACGGAATTCTCCATCCAAACTTATTAAAAAATGTCACATGATCACCAGCTCACAAAAACCCCGCCCCCTTTCACATGTCAAGTCCATCCATTAAAACCATGTTTACTGCTAATAACGAGCTGCTACCGTAGAGCCAGACACGCCCCTCCAGGAGCAGGGCATACACACTCTAGAGAGTGATTACATAAGACTAGTACCGGATGAGTCGCCAACAAGTTTTCCCAAAACAATTTTAAACCACAAAAGAATATATATTTTTTTAATATGATGTCATACTGAAATTTATGACTCTACAGTATGGGAACAAAAATTCAGATTCAGTAGATATGATAGTGTACCCTGTAGAATACACTCTCACCTCTATGGAGAAGGCAAACGCTTCAGATTCTCCAACTCGGGAAGCCTTGAGCAGGAAGTAGAAGCCGTAGAGAGCGACAGTGTGAGTGCAGTGTTCCTGTAAAACACAAACACACAGATTTCAGTGGTCCTGTGAGTCTTCTAGACAAAAGCCAGTTCTAGAGCCCATAATTATTCTTTGTTATTCCTCTGGGGGAATACTTAAAGGCTCTAACTGCTTAGCTACAGCAAGAAGATTTGCCTTTTTCCTCTAAACAGTGTACTTTCACTACCAGATAAGAGCTCTACAATGCCTGTTTAAGCTAAAAAACTATTCAGATGAGTTGTGGAATGAGGGGAATGCTGCACCCCGGTCACGGACATTCCGAAGCGGACGGCCTGCCTGGGAAAGTCGGTGATGTGCATGTTGCCTCCGCTGTGGATCTGTGGACGAGCAGAAAATCTGAGAGTAAAACCCAGATGAACCTACGATCACGGTCTTCATCATGTGTTCAATGCTTAGCGCCTTGCCGTGTTTCGGAATATTATTTAAGCAAAAGTGTGAATTTCACTCTGATAAGATGAATGAGAAAAATGTTAACAATGACTCCAGTCATGCAGGTGAGTCGTGTTAGCTTTGTGTTGGCTAGAGACTCACGGAGTAGACGAGGCTGGAGAAGGTGAAGTGGAGCCAGGAGTGAGGGAATACGTTGATCTTCTGCACCTCCTCCATGTGCTGTCCTGAGAGACAGGAAGGCGTAATAACGTAATGTGCACATGATGCTAATGAGTAATTAACGCGAGTGTTATGGTAATAAAGAAGCTGATAGATTGATTGGAAACCAGACGTGTAGAAAAAGGGTGTAATAATGATGATAGTATGGATGTGTGGAGGCAGTTCAGATTCACGACTGAAGGGAAAAATGGTTTCTAAGTTAGTTTATGTTTCTGTCTAAATGTCCGAGTTAATTAATTTAAAACATTAGCACTTTATAGGGCTCGATAGTTCAGGACTGGAGTTTCCTACAGTCTACCTGAGCCTCCAATAACCAACTGGACTCCATATGAACTTAAACACGTCTCCTGTTGTACTGAACTTCCAGCCTCCTAACACACAGTATGAGGTCAGATCAATCCCTGCTCTCCGTTATCACCCAGATGAGGATGGGTTCCCTGCTGAGTCCGGTTCCTCTCAAGGTCTCTTCCTATTACCATCTCAGGGAGTTTTTCCCTCAGCACCGTCACCCTCGACTCGTTCATCAGGGACCATCTGATCATTCTGATTCACACACACTCACATCTCACACACACTTCAATAATTTTCTTTTGATTGTGTAAAGCTGCTTTGTGACAATGACAATTATTAAAAGCGCTATACAAATACAATTGAATTGAATTGATTATAGTGCACATAAGTTTTAAAATAAAATGTGGCTTTTTTGTCTACAAAATTCTAATAAAATGTATATAAGATTATTCATCCTATTTCTAAACATTGTTCCCAATTTCATGTTCGATATACTGTAGTCTTGTTCTTTTAATCAGATTTTGAGATATGAAGAAATATACATACATAGTTTATAATCTTATACAGTTTTTTTTGCAGTCATTAAAATGTCATACTCATTAAATTAAATTGAACATTCCTGGAGATATTTTCCTGAGGAGTGACTCTACTACCCGAGGTGAGAGGCTGTCACGCCTTAATGACCTTAATGAGGGAACACAGGAACATGGTTCTCAAACTGGGGTCTGAGAGGTTTATCAACAATGTTCCTCACTGTACTGCTACTTTTTAAATCACATGACAGTGATGGAGATTCTAACTGACCAGCATCAGTGTTGTTATGGTTAGAATTTAGTTACTACCGTATAACTATAAGTCTAACTGACAGCTCACTCAAAATCTAAAACTCGAAACGGAACACAAAAAGCATGGTATAACATGATTGTAGTGGGATTAATAATGACACACAGTGTGGATCTGCAGCATGGCGTGTATTTCAGACACTCGTGTGAGATCTGAGACTTACGCTCTGTGATACCATGCAGCCGAAGAGCCTGGAAGAGAGGAGCGTACTTTAGGCCTAAAGGCTGCTCCAGAAAAATCCCAGAAGCCCTGAGAGAGAGAGAGAGAGAGAGAGAGAGAGAGAGGTTTTAAACTCACTTTATTATAATAAAATTAAAGAAGTGACTATTTTACAATGTATATACAAAAAAAAAAAATATATATATATATATAAATATATATTGTGTGTATATATATATATATATATACACATGTACACATATAGGGAGAGAGAGACAGAGAGAGAGCGAGCGAGAGAGAGAGAGAGAGAGACAGAGAGAGCAAGAGAGCGAGTGAGAGAGAGAGAGAGACAGAGAGAGAGAGAGAGAGACAGAGAGAGACAAAGAGAGACAGAGAGAGACAGAGAGAGAGAGACAGAGGGAGAGAGAGAGACAGAGGGAGAGAGAGAGACAGAGAGAGACAAAGAGAGACAGACAGAGAGCGAGAGACAGAGAGAGAGACAGAGACAGACAGAGAGACAGAGAGAGAGAGAGAGAGACAGAGACAGAAAGAGACAGAGAGAGAGAGACAGAGACAGAAAGAGACAGAGAGAGAGAGAGAGACAGAGACAGAAAGAGACAGAGAGAGAGAGAGAGACAGAGAGAGTGAGACAAGAAATACAGCATGTGTGTGTGTGGTGCTGTTACAGTAAAATAAACATTCACCCTGGAGGTGATTGTTTTCCTGAAGGTATGTGTGTATGCTAAGTGTGCATGTGTGTGTGTGCGTGTGTGTGTGTGTGTGTGTGCCTGCAGTAGAAGGCGATGATGGTCCTGTGTGAGGGCAGGGTGTGTTCCCGGGTGTTTAACTGCAGGTAGATCCAGTACAGCACAGTCCTGAGGAGCTCGTATTCATTAATTGTAAACACTCTAGACACACAGACATACAGACACACACAGACACACTATTAATGGATCAGTCCAGTACTACGAAGGTGTGAATGATCATTGAGTTGTATCTAAGGGCTTAGATGTGATGATGACCGAGGGCACTGAAGGGTTTTGAGCAAGAGGTCAAAGGTCAAGTCCCTGAGTTGGATGCGATGTGACAGCTCGGTTACCAGAGACAGCTCCAGCCATCTCTCACACGCCTGCTGGAGACCCGTGTGCTGGTACTGAAACACACAGACATGAGACTACGGTAATTATGAAAGAAACAATACTGTGTGTTTGTGTGTGTGGTGCTGTTATATTGAAAATAATCAATGCCAGCGTGGTGTGATGCAGCAGACTCACTTGCCCCACCCTGAGGCTGAAGATTTTACATCACCACCTCTCTCTTCTTTTACACGGGTTGTTTATTGATTAGAAACCGACACACAGGTGTGTACACATATTTACAGATCTTTATGTTGGATTATGAGAATAAAAGTGATTTTTGTGGAACTATTTTTAATTTTGGGCTGATTGGATCAGAGCAGACCTGACTCACGTCTGACCCTCAAACCACTGAGGTTACTGTGCCCCCTGCTGGCCAGCCACACACTTTACATATCATTACAAGCCAAGATATACATCATATACAAAAAACAAAATGGCTTAAGCTACATGACATGAATAATAATGAAATAACTGTAAATGTTAGTGTTATCTGTTCCATCTCTCTCACCTTAAAGGAAACTCGATGAAAGTCACACACTGTTGAAAAACTGATGCTGGATATCATCTCCATTAGACACCTGCCAATCAAAAGTCATCTCTCAATCAAAACCCGCCTGTAACGAGTGTCTGACTTGTGATTACTGAAAGATCTCACAAGCAATAAAAAAAGACAACCATACGGTGTAATACCTTTACAGTTCACAGTAATGAGATTCTAACTTCTCGAATTATAGTTTATATGATCATAATCTGTCTCCAAATTTATGCTTTTCATCTTATAATTTTTTTCACTTCCTTTCTTTCCTTTTCTAAATTAATACATTGACAACTGAATAGTTATTTGTATTTTAATTTTTTTTTATCACATTTTGAGTATTTTTCTTCTTTGTGTGTATAAATCACCATAACCTCTCCTCAGTCTGATGTGCTGAGAGTTTTATGCTTAGCATTATTTAAATATAAACTAAGTCCAGGTAGAGTGCAGCTAGAAATCATTCGGTCCATCATCAATATGTTGTCTGTCTCTCCGTTCAATTGTTCATTTATCTGTCTGTCCATGTGTGTCACGCTTTCCACTAGGAGGGAAACACGCAGATCCAATAGCAGAGAGTGAGAGAGAGATCAGGAAGGAGACGGCCAGCAGAGGGCGTCCCGGCGCGGGGAGGTAGGGAGGCGGTGCCGAAATCCACGTCAGGGAAACCTTATCCCGTAATCCGGAAAAACTCACGGAGTCAATGAGGAAGCTGATCAGTAATCCAATAAGGTCAGTATCTTCCTTGTGAAATTGAATCCTAAATCGTACAATCAGACGCGAGCAGAGATCAAAGCCGATAACCAAACAACGTATACATCCAGGGCAGGCAATCTCGTTGTCAAATGTAAGCAAACGTCAAAAGTCAGAGAGCAGACAGATTCGTGGTTGAAAGCAAACGTAGTTCAAAAGCCGGTATTCCTAATAGCGTTAAAACCCGAAGCGTGAAGACAGAGGTGAAAACGAGAAACAAAGCGAGGTCGTAAACGAAGAAACTGAGACATAAACAAAATGCGAGAGTAAAGGCAAAGATGGCACAATAATCTGGCAACGGGTGGGTGTCTAGCAGCATCTTAAATAAGCAGATCTGATCACTTCAAATCGGTAACAGGTGAGCTCGAGCCGTGACTGAGGCGGCAAAAACCAAGAGGCGGCGCGGAGCTGGAACCAGAGTGATTCTGATTATTTTCAGAGGAGCTATGTCGTGGGCGAAATCTGGCGCGTTGTGACAGTACCGTCCCCCCTACGGACGCCAGACGGGGCCTCGGGGTTGAGGCTATGGAACTCGAGGATTTGTCGAGGATAAACCTGGCAGGTATCCACCTTCTCTCTTCGGGTCCGTACCCCTCTCAGTCCACTAGGCGGTGGGACTTGAGGAGCTTACAGACTGTGAATGCTCCCCCCCCACACACAGAAGGTGGGGTTGAGACGGCGCATGAATAATGGCAGGGCAAGCTTAACAGAGCACGGGTTGATCACCCGGGAGATAGAGAAGGGCCCAAATTACCTGGGAGACAATTTCTTTGATGTGGTCTTTAAGGGTAAGTCGTGTGTGGATAACATTACTCAATGACCTGAAGAGTGGTGGCGGTTGGCTTTACATCGGAAAATGTTCACGGAGTGCCGCAATTGGGAGCGGGCCTGCTGCCAAGTCCTCTTGCAGCGCCGGACGAACGCTTGGGCGGAAGGTACTGTGACTTCCTCCTCTTGAGCAGGGAACCGAGGCGGTTGGTATCCAACAGACAGCATTGGAAAGGTGACATTCCGGGGGAGGATGTGGGGAGCGAGTTGTGGGCGTATTCTATCCAAGGGAGAGATCTATTCCATGAGGCCGTGTCCCGTGACGCCATACATCTAAGAGACTTCTCTAGTTCCTGGTTGATCCTTTCCGTCTGTCCGTTGCACTGTGGGTGGAAGCCGGAGGATAGGCTGGGTGAGGCACCAATGAGCTTACAGAAGGCTTTCCAGAATTGTGAGGAAAACTGCGGACCCCTGTCTGAGATGATGTCTGAAGGAAGACCGTGGAGTCGGAAAACATGGGACACCAGGAGTTCAGCTGTTTTTTTGTTTGTTTTCTTTTTTATTTTAATTTTTCAACAACACAACAACAGGTATCTCGACAACAAGCAAAAATTTGTTATACATTCAAATAACTATAAATGCTTCAGAGCAAAGACAAAAATAAATGACAATTATAAACCAAGTTTAGAAAGACATAGTCAATGGGTAACCTCAAGAACGTTCCAGAGAGAGGACACCTGATTCAACCACATATTGACTGAAGGTACCTGAGCAGTTGACCATAATAATAGTACACATTTTTTAGCCAAGTATATACAGAAATTCAGTACACATTCTTTATCACAATCAAGACCCAGATCCACTGTACAATTCATACTTTTGGGGACAAAGCAAATGTTTTTCCAATTATTTTTTAAATAATTTTGTGAATCTCTTTCCAGTACATTTTAATTTTGTCACAATCCCAAAACACATGCATCATTGTACCAATCTCCATGTTACATTTAAAACATAACTGAGAGTATTTGGGAAATATTTTATGGGGACGAACTGGGGTTAGATTAGTCCTGTGGATACATTTAAAGTTTTGTTCATGAACCGGAATTGAAGCACTTTTGGGAAATATGTTTGAGCAGACAGATAGCCACTCCTCATCAGTGAAAATAGATCCAAAGTCCTTTTCCCATGTCATTCTTAAAGAGTCCAAGGTCAAAGGGGCAACACTGGACAGCAATGCATATAATTCAGAGATCTTTTTTTTAAGAGTACAGTACAGAGCAAAAGTTGGGACACCCCTTCTCATTCAAAGAGTTTGAATTTGTATTATGGCAAGAAAAAAACAGCTAAGTGAAGAAAAGCGAATGGCATCATTACTTTAAGGAATGAAGGTCAGTCAGTCCGAAAAATTGGGAAAACTTTGAAAGTGTCCCCAAGTGCAGTCACAAAAAGCATCAAGCGCTACAAAGAAACTGGCACACGTGCGGACCGGCCCAGGAAGGAAGACCGAGTCGCCTCGCAAGTTCATCCGAGTCACCAGCCTCAGAAATCGCAGGTTAACAGCAGCTCAGATCAGAGAGCAGGTCAATGCCACACAGAGTTCTAGCAGCAGACACGTCTCTAGAACAACTGTTAAGAGGAGACTGTGTGAATCAGGCCTTCATGGTAGAAGATCTGCTAGGAAACCACTGCTAAGGACAGGCAACAAGCAGAAGAGACGCGTTTGGGCTCAAGAACACAAGAAAGAAAACTCGCTGAATGAGAAGGGGTGTCCAAACTTTTGCTCTGTACTGTATATGAAGAGAAAAGCTTTTTTTCTATTTCAGTAAGATCAAATTGTATATTACCTTCTTATCAACTGCAACTCTAAAAAGTGTCGTATTTGAAGGAATTTATAAAAATCTTTACTGTGCAGACTAGATTCCTGTCTTAACTCCTGAAATGATCTCAACTGGCCGTTATCAAATAAGTGACCTACAGTAATTCAGACACTCCTTTTGACCTCCAAGTCAAAAGGCCAATATTCTGTATAGAAGTGGGAAAATCAGGATTAAGCGCAATTGGAGATTTAAGAGACCACTTATTTGAAATGGATAAGTATTTTTGAACATCCGCCAAAAGAATAAACAGTAAAAACACTAATCAGTTGTTGAATATTTTGTACATTATTAATAAATGGAAGGGAACATAACATTCTGGGAAAGCATCTTGTAGATTCCATCCCAACCCAGCGTGAATCAAATCTATAAATAAACCAACTTAACATGTGCTTGATTTGAGCAGCCCAAAAATATAATCGGAAATTGGGTAGCGAAACCCCACCCAGATCCTTTGGTTTCATTAAAACCGAATATTTAAGTCTGAATTTCTTATGATTCCAAATATACCTTGAAACTGAAGAATTAATCCTCTTAAAAAATTTTTGTCTAAGTAACATGGTAGATTCTGAAATAGGAAATTTAATCTTGGAAGGATGTTCATTCTTATGATATTGATCCTGCCGAAAAAAGAATTTGGGAGAATCGACCAATCTGATAAAGTCTGGTTAATTTTTGTGATCAAAGGGGAATAATTGGCTTTAAAGAGGTCTTCAAACTAGGAGTAATATTGATTCCTAAATACTGAAACCCAGAGCGTGCCAGATGAAAGGGTGATTCTGTGATGGCGTCGGAGGGAACATGCATATACAGAGCTTGAGATTTATCCAGATTCATCTTGTATTCTGAAAAATTACTATGTTTTTCAATTCCTGTGAGAATCACGTCAGGAGAGGAGTCATGTTCCTCCAGACCTATTTTAATACCATATATACTATTATTAGTTCTCACAGCCACCGCCAATGGTTTGATAACCAAAGAAAATAACAAAGGCGAAAGAGGACAGCCTTGACGACAACCTCTACTTACTGAAAATCTGTTGGACAACATCCTATTAGTGTTAACCTGAGCTATAGGATTCAAATATATGCGCCTGACCAACTCAATAAAATTATTTCCTAACTGTATTTTCTCCAAGACTGCAAAAAGAAAAGGCCAATCCACCCGATCGAACGCCTTCTCAGCGTCTAGGGATAGAATGAAGGCAGATTCCTTGGTGAAATTTAAATGATCTATAATATTTAGAACTCTTCGAATATTGTCTGAGCCATACCTGGATTTCACGAAACCGGTTTGGTCTGGGTTGACAATGAGAGGTAAGACATTTTCAAGCCGTCGAGCTGAGGACTTGGCTGTAATTTTATAATCTACATTGAGTAAGCTAATTGGGCGATGCGATGAGCAATTTGTTGGATCTTTGTCTTTTTTCAGAAGCAAACTGATAATTGCCAATGACCAGGATTCAGGCAAAGGATTCTTCTCAAAAAGATTATTTATCACCTGCATTAAAATAGGGCAAAGCTCAGTCCAAAACAGTTTTGAACTCTATAGGAAACCCATCTGGGCCCGGAGCTTTACCGGATGGCATTGACTGAATGGCATAACAAATTTCATCCCTGGTGAAAGGGGCATCATCAGAAATACTGGGAAGAGAAATCTCTTTTAGGTAACTAATCAAATCCTCATTTGATCCATGATAACCAGCTGTATAAAGATTTCTATAGAAAAAGACGTGTTGATATCCTGGGGATCAAAAGTCAAGTTGCCAGCAGATGTCTTAATTGCTTTTATAGTTCTTTCGCTCTGCTCCTTTTTTAACTGATAGGCCAAGAGGCGACTGGGTTTATTACCAATTATTATCATAATAGCGCTGTTTAGTGTAAAGTAATAATTTCTTGGTATGTTCTGTATATTATAAGTTAAGTTTGGCTCTAGCACTATTCGGTAAACTCCAATTATCTTGATTTGGCAACCATTTATGTTGTTGTTCCAGGTAAGATACTTTAACTTTAAACCGGGCCATGGTCAGATAACACAATAGGGCCAATTTGACAAGAAGTCACATAGTGTATACAATCAGTGGGTATGAAAAAATAATCCAGTCTTGAATAAGATTTATGGGGGTGGGAATAGAAAATGTAATCTCTGTCCTTAGGATGCAGCTCCCTCCAAATATCCACCAGTCCCAGGTCTCTACAGGTGTTACGTAAAACATGTGGAGATTTGCAACCCATTGAAATCTGGGGTGAAGATTTATCCAGAGTCCCATCAAGCACGCAATTGAAATCACCTCCTAAGAAACCAATGTTTTTGCAGGACTGATTAAACTTTAGAATCACATGAGATATGAAATGAGGGCAGTCCACATTAGGGGCATATACATTACCTACAGTAATATGTTTTCCAAAAAATAAATCAGAGATCAACACAAATCGTCCTTCCGGATCCTGCTCAACATGCTCAAGGATAAACGGGATGTTTTTATGAATAAGAATTGCAGTGCCCCTACTATTTGACGTAAATGAGGAAAAGTATATTTGTCCAACCCAAACTCTTTTCAGCTTCATATGTTCCTTATCTGATAAATGACTTTCCTGTAATAGCGCTATAGATACACCTTCTTTTTTAAGAAATGCTAGAATTTTTTTCCTCTGTTAGGTTCCAGTGAAGGAGGACGGAAGTGCAGGTAAAAGGCAGTGTTTAATAAGCGTTGTAAACAAAACACGGGTAAGCAATAATCGTAGTCAAAGGACAGGCAAGGGTCGGTCGATCAGCAAAACACACAAACTAGGGTAGGCAAAGAATCGGAAACGATTAAACGGAGCAAGGTCATACACAAAAAGACAATCACGAGAATAAATGCTTGGTAACATCCGGAAAACTCACGAGAGCGTATACTTCGCAAAGTCCTTCAGTTGCTGAGCCCTATTTAAGCATCAGGTTAATTGGTAGCAGGTGTTCTAGTATTCAGGTGACCTGGAACGAGACTGTTGGGAATTGTAGTTTGTTTCTGCCCTGATTGTAGGCGGATGTGGGTTCACCTGCTCTGACGCCTTGGTTGGTCTGACAGAGCCCCCCCTTAAGGAGCTACCT
>JAAGKR010003149.1:37371-59062 GCA_011419295.1 Clarias macrocephalus
TGCAAGCACTCTTCGCGGCAAAAAGTCACTCGTTGCAACGCCGAACTCCTGTTGTTATTTTTTTCCCGCTAACCCTCCGCCCCTTCAACTAAAAGAGTCCGAATCTGCTGTTCTCATGGGGCGGCTGACATTCTCAGAATGTACAACCAGATTGGAGTCTTTGTCTCATTTTCATTTTAGTTCTCCTTTCACTCACATACACAAAAATTATTTTAGAGCCATCCTGTACAAACATAACGAAAATTATGTTGGGCTCTATATACAAACATATGGTTTATTGTTGTACAGAAAAATAATCTACATGAATCTCTATGTAACGCCACATGTTGTAATGTTTCTAATATTTAAGCTTGGTGTTGTCTTTCTCCATGTGAGAGAGAGTTGTATTGTGAGAGCCACAGAGAGCCCTCAGTCCATCTGTTTGTCAGGTTCCAGTGAAGGAGGACGCAAGTGCAGGTAAAAGGCAGTGTTTAATAAGCGTTGTAAACAAAACACGGGTAAGCAATAATCGTAGTCAAAGGACAGGCAAGGGTCGGTCGATCAGCAAAACACACAAACTAGGGTAGGCAAAGAATCAGAAACGATTAAACGGAGCAAGGTCATACACAAAAAGAGAATAAAGGCTTGGTAACATCCGGAAAACTCACGAGAGCGTATACTTCGCAAAGTCCTTCAGTTGCTGAGCTCTATTAAGCATCAGGTAATTGGTAGCAGGTGTTCTAGAATTCAGGTGACCTGGAACGAGACTGTTAGGAATTGTAGTTTGTTTCCGCCCTGATTGTAGGCCGATGTGGGTTCACCTGCTCTGATGCTTTGGCTGGTCTGACAGAGCCCCCCCCTTAAGGAGCTACCTCCGGGAGTGTTTCTCCTCCTTGGTCTTCCTCTAGGCCGTGGAGCTGGCCGGTTTGGATGGTTGTTGTGGAACTCCTGTATTAATAGTGGGTCCAGTATATCCTGTGCTAGAACCCAGCTTCTTTCTTCTGGTCCGTACCCCTCCCAATCGATTAGGTATTGCATCTTAACCTGTCGGTGACGTGAGTCTAGTATAGTCCTGATCCTGTAAGCTGGTTGACCCTCTACCTGGATAGATTCTGCGGAGTCGTCCTGATGTGACGTTTTGTCCAATGGGCCTCTTCTGACTGGTTTTAGTTGGGACACATGAAACGTGGGCGTGATTCGACAGTGCTGAGGTAGTTCTATTTTGTAGGTTACGTCGTTGATTCTTTGTAGAATTTTATATGGTCCAATGTACCTGTGGTATAATTTCCTGCTCTCCTCGTTTACCCGTAGGTTCTTAGTCGAAAGCCAGACTCGATCTCCTGGTTCATATGTTACGTTGTGTCCTCGATGTCGGTCTGCAAACCTTTTATTCGATTCTGCTGCTTTCTCAAGGCGCTGGTGTGTCTGTTCCCATACCTGCTCACTTCTCCTGAACCAATCATCTACTGCTGGGGAGTCTGTGATGTTGGTGTTCCATGGAAACAGCGGAGGTTGATATCCTAGGACACACTGGAATGGGGTTAATCCTGTGCCTGAGTGAATGAGGGAGTTCTGTTCATATTCTGCCCATGGAAGAAACTGAGCCCAATCCCTCTGATTATCTGCACAATATGTTCTCAAGAAGCGGCCGATTTCCTGGTTCGCTTGTTCGGTTTGGCCATTTGCCTGAGGGTGATATCCTGACGTTAGACTGACGGTGACCCCCATTTTCTCCATAAAATTTTTCCAGACTCTAGAAGTGAACTGGGTCCCTCGATCACTTACTATATCCTCTGGTATACCGAAGTTTCTGAATATGTGCTGGAACACTAATTCCGCTATTTGGAAAGCTGTTGGGAGCTTGGGTAGTGCGATTAAGCGAATTGATTTGGAAAAGCGGTCCGTTATTACCAGAATGACCGTGTCTCCCTGGGATGATGGCAGGTCTGTGATAAAGTCTATGGCTATATGTGACCATGGTCTCTGTGGTACGGGTAATGGTAATAGTTTACTTGCTGGGAGGGCACGGGGTGTCTTGGCTTGTGCGCAAGCTGAGCAGGAGGCTATGTACTGGTTTATGTCGCTTCTCATGCTCGGCCACCAGTACTTTCCTTGGAGTAAACTGAATGTTCGTAGTGTGCCTGGGTGTCCGGTAGCTGGTGATGTATGTGCCCAGGTAATCAACTTATTATGTGTGTGTGTCGGTACAAACTTCTTGCCTGCTGGACACTGTTTTGGGGTTCGTGACGCTGGGAACTTCTTTATCTCCCTTTCTACTTCCCACAGTATTGCTCCCACCTCTTGGTGCTTGGGTATGATCTCTTCACTTCTGTTTTCCCGAGGCGGAGCTTCATGTATGCGGGATATGGCGTCAGCCTTTGTGTTCTTTGACCCAGGACGGTAAGATATGATGAAATTAAATCTCGTGAAAAAGAGTGCCCATCTTGCCTGTCTAGCGTTCATTTGTTTGGCTGCTTTGATGTATTCAAGGTTCTTATGATCAGTGTAGATGATAAATGGGTGCTCTGCTCCTTCCAGCCAGTGGCGCCATTCCTCAAGAGCGAGCTTTATTGCTAATAATTCTCGATTGCCCACATCATAGTTACGTTTCGCTTGAGTTAGTTTTCGAGACATAAAAGTGACTGGATGCAGCTTGGGCCTGTCTCCGAACCTCTGTGATAATACTGCTCCAACTCCTGTTTCAGATGCATCAACTTCTAGGATGAATGGTTTCAATGGGTCTGGATGTTTTAGAATGGGGGGGCAGAGATGAAGGCCCCGTTAACCCTGAAAAAGGTTTCTTCTGCCCCCTGGTTCCACCTCATTTTCTTCTTGACTTCCTTGGTTAAATTGGTCAGTGGAGCTGCAATTTTACTAAAATTTCTGATAAAACGTCTGTAGAAGTTTGCAAATCCTAGGAACCGTTGTAGCTCCTTTACTGACTTGGGCATTGGCCAGTCTCTGACAGCTGCTACCTTTTCCTCATCCATTTGCACTCCCTCAGAGTCTATAATGTAGCCCAGGAAGGAGATTTTCTTCTTGTGGAACTCACACTTTTCTCCTTTTACATACAAGTGATTATTGTACAAGCATGTGAGAACGCTCTTGACATGACTAATATGCGTGGGCAAGTCTGGGGAGTATATTAGGATGTCATCGATGTAAGCAATTACGAAATTTCCCAGTTTTTCTCTGAGAATCTCATTGATAAAACTTAGGGCATCACACAATACTCATAATGTCCAGAGGTGGTGCTAAAGGCAGTTTTCCATTCATCTCCTTGTCTGATACGAATGAGATTATAAGCACTTCTCAGGTCCAGCTTAGTGAACACTTTTGCTTCTCTCAGTTGCTCCAAGGCTGCAGGTACTAGGGGTAATGGATAGCGATACTTTACTGAAATTTTATTTAATTCTCTGTAGTCCACACAGGGCCTTAAACCACCCCCTTTTTTCTCCACAAAAAAGAAACTGGCTGATGCTGGGGATGTGGATGGACGGATATATCCCTGTTGGTGGGCTTCTGAAATGTATTCCTCCATTGCACGCGTTTCTTTCTGTGATGGGGTAAATTCGTGCTCTGGGAAGATTTGCTCCTTCCAACAGCTCAATGGCGCAGTCATACGGTCGATGTGGAGGTAGTCCACTTGCCCGGTTCATTCCATCCACTTCCAGCAGTGAGTGTGCGAAAATTCAGTGCGTATTCCGCGACACTGTGTTTTCCCTGATGGAGAGTCAACAGCTGTTCGCCTACCTCTTTACACTCCGGAGCGTGGTCAAAAACTTGTTTAAAAAGTTCGAGAACTCCCCCACTTGATTCCACAACACCCGTGGCCCACTTAAGAGCCTTTCCAGTCAAAAGAGTGATGAACTGGGAAATTTTTCCTTGTTCACTGATGTTTTCTTGTCCCGCGAAGTAAAGAGAACATTGAAGAATAAAGCCCTGGCATTCTGCTGGGTCTCCAGCATACTTGTCGGGACATGTGACGAGCGTAGCAGTAGGAGTGACAGGTGGAGTTATCACCTGAGTCGGGAGCAGAGCAGGTGGGCTCGTAGCCGTCGCCTGGCATAGTTGTTCCAGGGTCTCCTTCATGCGATGTTGTTCCTGCTGCATCTGCATTATGTCCATCCGAATCTGCGCGATGTCCTGGCGAAGTTCGTTTAGTATGCGGGCATGACTTAGGAACTGAATCACTTTGTCAAATGAGCTCATTAATCATTTACTGCATTTTCAACCTATATTGTTAACAATACTGTTCAGTTTTGAAAGGAAAGTGTTTATTTTTTGTATAAGTGTTTAATTCAAATTGAATATCTTAATTGAATGCAATATTTAGTTTCGAGGTTTACTATTGTGAATTGATTTGGTGAAGGTAAAAGATGTACACACTATTGTTTTTGAGAACTTTTCTTTGTCACGTTGGGTGAAGAGTGTGAGCTGCTTTGTGGAAGTTATTTTGTGAATATGGTCCAGATCTTTTGAATATTACTAATGAACTGTTTATTTGTGACTCTTTAAATAAACAAAGCACAGGAAGAAAATTTAGTTTCATCTTCATAAATTGCTATATGAGCCAGAATCCACTGTGTTGATCATTCAATCACCGGGTAGTTTCGTTCCCTCTCTCCAGTAGTTGTTTCTTCTGAGACAATTGGCCCATACTGAAAATCATCTCCAGGCACAGCACATGTGTTTGCTGTTGTGTTCTACATGCTACAAGAGCAACTGACTGAGAGTTATTAAGAGATGTTCCTGTGGGTTTCTTGGGGACGGGCACACTGTGGTGGATTTAAGGCATGAAGGGGCCGTGCATGTGACAGAGGGTGAACATGTGTGCTAGTCCCTGCTAGTTGGGAAGCACCGGTCTGGAGTCAGGTCAGGCCCAGCAGCTCTCCATATGTTCATGCTGCAGAGGGCCGTCATACCTCATGATGCTCAAAACAACAGTGTGTGGCAGTAGGGGAGAACTGGCTGGAGGTTGATTATTGTCAGTGTTGTTAGTTGGTGTAGACTGTGTGTGATTTGACCTTTTGTAATCTGTGATGGTCTGGATGCCTTGCCACATCCTTCATGGATTTGTGTTACTATTAATGTCTCTTCTATCTGAAGTTTGTAGTTGCATTTTGCAGACCTGATGCCTCTGTTGAGGTTTTGCCCACATTGCTGCAGGCTGAGAGATCTCGTGATGTGAAGGCCATGTATCACGCTTTAATCAGCTCTCGTTTATGGTCCTCTGTGTAGCGATGGTCCGTCTGAGCTTTTGTTAGCGATTGATATTTATTTATTCATGGCCAGGCAGTGTATTAACCCAGTAACACAGAATGACAGCACTTTTCTCCCTCTCTCTCCTGCAGACTCTGTAATTAAAATCACATTTAGTATTTAGTAAATTGTACAGTTGAGTTTTGTATTATAACCCTAATGGTTATGTTTTTAGTTCTCACCCAGTCATATAAGTCTAGTAAAAACTGAAGAATGTGTGTATGAAGATCACAAACCACAGTTTATATAGTAGTTTATAATATTACTTTAGTCATTTCTAGATATTTCCTTTCTCTGTTGGACTAAACAGTATTTTCTCTCTGCAGACTGTGTAAGAGTGTAAGTGGGAAATCCTGCACTGATGTGGTTTCAGCTCTCTGTACAAACCCATCACACATCAGAGAGCTGGATCTGAGGGGGAGTAAACTAGGAGACTCAGGAGTGGAGAAGCTCTGTGATCTACTAAAGAAACACCAGTGTAAACTGGAGACACTGAGGTGAGTAGCTCAGTGATGTGATGAAACAGCTTTAATAACATGCAATAACAATTACAAAGCTCTCGCCAGCCCTAACAAGTAACGTCTAACTAACATGTCTAACCTGCTGTTTAGATCTGATTTATTCTCAGTAATAGAGTAAATAAAGATTTATTTGAGGAGGATGTGGGATTAGGAACAAGTCGTGAGAGGTACACAATCACTAAAGGACACCAGAAATACATCCACACTGGACGTCTCATGACCAGCCCAATGTGTTATGTTAGATCATAAGACGTCCACAGAGAGACAGATTGTCCATGAACAGATCAGAACCTCACAAGGACATTTAGATTACATTCAGAATCAGTTAGAAAGACGTTTATTTCTAGATGTTTATTGGACATTCAGTTTAGAATTTCTTTTTGTCCTGTAGTGCAATTGTTTGAATTTTAGCCATCATTAATTTAAAGAACTCTTAATGTGGACTTTGAATTTATACATAAACACCAAGATTTACTAAAATAATGACAAATGCATTTATTTTAAGCACTGCTGTTCAACATTCATGACCGATTACTTTAAACATGTTTAGAGCTGATTAAAGTGGTTCACACAGCCTTAACAAATAAACACAATAAAAAAGAAATGGATATGAAAGTACATTGCAAAACCCTACAGAATGATTTTCTTTATCAGATTACAAAATGTGAAAATGACCAAAACCCAGTGGTGGATGAAGTAGATGAATCCTGTACTTGAGTAAAAGTAGAGATCCTCTAGGTAAAATATTACTCCAGTAAAAGTCCTTCATTTACATTTCTACTGGAGAAAAAGTAAAGGATTTCTCACCTTCAAATGTACTTAAGTATCAAAATTAAAAGTGCTGTGATTTATTATGGCTTTATTGTTACTTTTATTAATTTTGAGATTAAACTCTAAAAACTGCTGGGTTAAAAAACAACCCAACCATAACCCAGCCGCTGGGTCACTATTGGACAGAACATGCGTTGGGTTTTGACTCAAGTGCTGGGCTGTATTATTAAAATTATTGTTCATCTGACCCAACCAGTGGGTTAAATTGACACTCTTGCTGGGTTGACACATTCAATTAGATTTATTTTTTTTTTTCAAAAAAGACCCAAAATGTACACAACTCCACATAATGTAAATAGATTGTCACAGAAAAAGAAAATGTGTAACTTAATTTTGACAAAAATGTCAGACAAAACCATATAATCTCAAGGTGACCATTTCTTAAATATAAAATAAATGTACTGTAACATAAACACTCTGTAAAACAAAAACAAGAGACCCCTGTAAGTCTGATTTGAATTGCATTTTTTTTTTACATTTAATACAATGTTTAAACACTTTTTGTATAGAAGTTTTCAATACAAATCTTATAATGCCCATGACATCAAACATTCACCATCTTAATATTTTAACTATTAGTTATTTAACTATTACTATTTCATTTCCTTCAAAATTACATTAAAAGCTAAAATGATAAAACTTTTTAAAATATTATTGATTTAATGTGGGGTGAAAAAACAGTTTTCCTCCAAAATGTAACAGATGAGTACTCGTGTCCATCAGTATGATGCTGGAGAAACTCGCAGGTGGGAAGACACTGCTTTGTGTAGTTAACATCAAAGATAAAAAAAAACCTTTAAACCAAACATCAATAGCCTCCACCAAAGAGTCTGTATCAATAGCATTGATTCCAACAATGGGAAAGGTCTGTCAGGTCCCTCTTGTCTCACCCCCAAGGCACAAAACAAGGAACAATGCTCCAGTCATCTCCATATTTTGCAGATATCATCCTCACCATGTTGGTCTCCACCCATGGATTACAGACCATCACTTAGTGTTGCAATATAAGTAACATGTATGTCAAGCATTTTTGTTAAGGACGTACAACTACGTATGTATTTAATTAAGGATGTTTTTTCTCTTGTCAATACACAAAAATACATAACGTGAACATGAATTTAGTGTATATTTCTGACTAATTTACCTCACTATTTAACATGTGAGGGATAACAGGATACGGCGCTCCATCTGGATTTAATACAAAACATTCACCCCTTTTCAAATTCTCAACAAACACTAGATGAATACGATATTTAAGTGATGAATTTACAACTTATAATAAATATTTCATAAGGATGAACTAAAAGCTTGTTTTAAACGATGACTTAACGATGACGCTTTCTCATTTTTTGAATAATAAAAAACAGGGTAAGGAAAAACATTAACCCCACACCACCATATCAAAGCATTTAATTTTAACAATAAAATATGCTTGCTCCTACCACAACTTATTAAAAAATAAGTACAAATTCACATTAACCTACCATAAAATCCTGAGTGCTCTGAGCATGATCCAGTCAGAAGAATCCAGAAAGTTCTCCAAAGAATAAACCAACTGCTGGGTCAAAATAACACAACCAGAAACAGAAGACATATTAAGACTGTCATTAAACATATCCCAATTGCTTCTGACAACTATACAATATTATAAAATATGCCAACAGACTTTCCACACACAACTTTATTGAAGATTACTAGTAATTTACCCAAATTACATGTAAGATAACATTTAGTAAATTTTGAATTTTTTCAACAAATTTTGTCCTACAAACACACTTTTGTCATTAAAATACTGTATAGCTGACTATTGGCATAGAATATAAAAACTCCCCTCACCCCCATATTAAAGTGCAATGGTGGAAAAGCGAATAAACATGGAAATAAGCTTGCTCCTACCACAAGTACAACATTTAAAATTTAGGAAAAAAATCATATAAACTTACCATAAAATACTGCCAGCTTTAAGTGGCCTCGTGCCCCCCGCTTCAGAAGCGAAGAATCCAGAAAGTTCGTCATGCCGTGTCTCAATTCCAAAAACGCAAAGAACAGACTTGACTTGGAAGTGCACACTCGAGGGTTTGAGGTCACCGGGTATAGTGCAAATAGAACGAAGCGATTGCTTTTAAGAAATATACAAAATGAAATAAATCCGCTGTTTTAATCACAGCAGAGACACCACAGCCAGTGGTAGTTTTCAGAAGTTCTCTCCAAGGTGAGGCAACGTTGGGCGGCTACATGAGCGCGGAGCACCGCAGGACTGCCTGGAGCTCAAATCTCCGAAATAGTTGGGGCAAATTTTTAAATAGACGCTATCTTAAATAACCAATTAATTTTCTGAGCTTTACACACATACATTCTCGCATAAAAACAACTCTTAAAACTATACTTTGTGACACAATAACAGTAATATTTAAGTTTGGTGTGTAATAGATGTACTAAGATTCTGGATTGTTTGATTGTTTAGGAGAGGTTTTGTATAAGCAGTTCTAATCTCTGACAGACACTAAGCTCTCATTTTGGAAAGTCGAACATTCTAGAACTTTAGCTTCCTCACGCCAGACTGTAACTGTTCTGATTAGCTTAGCACTATTAGCAAAGGCTTTGTGAGCTGGGATGAGAAATAGAGAGGTGGTCTGACTGTACGAGGTGGAGGCAGGGAATGTCTCTGTATGTGTCCTTTATGTTGGTGTAAATGAGCTCCAGAGTGAAATGAAGCATTAAATATTCCAAATATGGAGAGCAGAATGTAGGAGTGTGTTGATGTTTGTGCATCATGTGTCATTAATGTAGACACAGAGCTCTGTCAGCACCATGAAGTGAGCGGCCTGCTGGCTCCACTGCGCTATTCAGTATGTTGTGGTTCAGCCACGTCTCCATAAAAATCTAAATACAGCACACTGTCACGACCCGCCAAGCCACAGCTCTATCATGATCACTTAAGCACTCCCGTTCCATGTTCCCAACCGCCCCTTATATCTCACCGCCTCACCTTCCGCTCTCCACACACCTGTGCCCCATCACTAATCATTTCCCTTACCTATTTAAACCACACACTGACATCAACTTGTCGCCAGATTATTGAGTGCCTTCCATAGCCCAATTTTCCAGCGTTTTCCTAGACCTTGATTTCCTGATACCAGACCTCGCTCTTGCTTCACGTTTTGGATTCTCACACTCACAGACTTTGCATTATCGGCCAACGGATTTGTTTTGACTCCAGCAGGACTAACTATAACAGCATAACTAAAAGGGAGGAGCCAGAAGGAAACACAGACATGAGGGCTCCCTGAGATGTAAAGCAACCAATCACCTCGCCGTCGACAAACCTGAATGATCAATGAGAGTGGGGAGGACAGCATCTAAACATGCCAGTTCACCAGAATACGCTACGTCCATGAGTCCCCCAGATCTGCTCCTTTACCTAAGGCTAATCTATTTACAAAAATGCTTGGCTAAATCGTAGACTTAAACACTGAGACTGTGTCTGAGTCCCGAACGTTAATAGGAAGACTATTCCATAACTTTGGGGCTTTGTAAGAAAAAGCTCCGCCCCCTGCTGTAGTTTTAATAATATGTGGTACTGACAAGCAGCCTGCATCCTTTGATCAAAGTAGGCGTGGTGGATCGTAAGACACTAGCAGTTCACTCAAATACTGTGGTGCGAGACAATTTAATGCTTTACATGTCAAAAGTAGTATCTTAAAATCGATGCGAAATTTCACAGGGAGCCAATGCAGTGTAGATAAGATAGGGGTGATGTGCTCGTATCTTCTGGTTCTAGAGAGGACTCTCGCTGCTGCATTTTGTACTAACTGAAGCTTGTTTATGCACCTAGTTGAACAACCAGACAGTAAGGCGTTACAATAGTCCAACCCAGAGACGATAAAAGCATGAACTAGTTTTTCTGCATCATTTAGTGACAATATATTTCGTATCTTGGCAATATTTCTAAGGTGAAAGAAAGCTATCCTGGTAATATTATTCACATGTGCTTCAAATGAAAGACTGGAATCTATTATCACACCAAGGTCTTTTACTGTTGCACTTGATGGAACAGAAAGGCCATCTAAAGTTACAGTGTGATCAGAAAACTTACTTCTAGCTGCTTGTGGTCCTATGACTAGAATTTCTGTCTTATCAGGATTAAGCAGAAGAAAATTAATTAACATCCAGTCTCTTATATCCTGCACACATTGCTCAATTTTAGTAAAATGTTTTTTCTCATCTGGTTTTGCTGAGATGTATAATTGTGTGTCATCAGCATAATGAAAATTAATACCATGTTTACGAATTATGTTGCTCAGAGGAAGCATGTAAAGGGAAAAAAGCAGTAGGCCTAAAACTGAACCCTGTGGAACACCAAACTCCACTTGAGAACATGAGGAATAGTCACCATCTAAATCTGCAAACTGATAACGATCAGTCAAATAGGATCTGAGCCACAAGAGGGCAGTTCCCTTAATTCATACTACATTTTCTAATCTGTGAAGGAGAATACTATGATCAATGGTGTCAAAAGCTGCACTGAGATCCAGTAACACAAGTATAGTGACGCAACCCTGATCAGAGGCCAATAGGAGGTCATTTACTACTTTAACAAGTGCTGTCTCTGTGCTGTGATGAGGCCTAAATCCTGACTGATACAGTTCATTTATGCTATTTCTATGTAGATGTGAACATAGCTGCTGTGATACTACCTTTTCCAGAATCTTGGGGATAAAGGGAAGGTTTGATATCGGCCTGTAATTGCAAAGCTGACAGGGGTCAAGGTCAGGTTTCTCGATTAGCGGTTTAATAACTGCTAATTTAAAAGATTTGGGAACATACCCACTGCTGAGCGAACAGTTAATTATTGTCAACAAAGGTTCAGTTATTGCTGGTACTATCTGCTTGAGAAAATGTGTCGGTATAGGATCTAATATACAGGTTGACGATTTTGAAGAAGAGATGAGTGAAATTAGTTCTCTCGCTTCAAGGGGAGTAAAGTTCTGATGTGACATCGTTAGTTCATCTGTATTACTTAAATTGTCTAGTTTCAAAGCCTGAATTTTTTGCCTAATATTTCTGATTTTGTTATTGAAAAAGTTCTTGAAATCCTCACTACTGCATTATGTTGTTGTGGAGATTTCTGCAGTGGTCTTGTTTTTAGTTAATTTAGCTACGGTATTAAATATAAATCTTGGATTATTTTTGTTATTTTCTATAAGAATGGAGAGATATGTTGCTCTAGCATCACTAAGGGCTTTTTTTATAGTTCAGGATGCTCTCCTTGCATGCTATTTGGAATACTAACAATTTAGTTTGGCGCCATTTACATTCTAATTTTCTAGCGGTTTGTTTTAAAGTGCGTGTGTGGTCATTATACCAAGGAGCGAGTTTCTTATCTCTAATCATTTTTCTTTTAACTGGAGTTACATTATCTAAGCTATAACGAAGTGTTGACTCTAGATATTCATTCGCCTGTTCGAGTTCTGTGAAGTCAGATGGCGATCCAATCAAAGTTGATAACTCCTGGAAGATTATTGATAAAGCTCTGTGTGGTTTTTGATGTGAATGTACGTTTAAGGCGGTAGCGCGGTGCTGTGCGTACATTATTACTATGACATGCTTTAATCAAGAGAAGATAGTGATCTGAGATAACTTCAGACTCTGGAATTGTGGTTATATTTCCTATACTTAATCCGAAGGATAATATTAAATCCAATGTGTGACCTGCTTTATGAGTGGGTCCTACTACACACTGATTTACTCCTACTGAGTCCAGTATGGACATAAATGCTGTTCTCAGAGGGTCTTCTGGATTCTCAAAATGAATGTTAAAGTCTCCAGCAATTAACGCTTTGTCTACAGAAACAACAAGGTTTGAGAGGAAATCTGCAAATTCACAGAGAAACTCCGAGTACGGCCCTGGGGGTCTGTAAATGATAATTAGCGGGATCGACTGAGCTGACTTTATGTTGCTATAGAGAGCTTCAAATGCATTAAATTTAAATCTGTGTTTTTGTTTTTGTACGATAGTCAGATTATCGTTGTAAATAACTGCGGCGACTCCTCCTCTACCAGTTATCCGAGGCTGGTGTACTGTATGTACCCAGAAGGACTAGCTTCATTTAAAGCTACATACTCGTCCTGTTTAATCCAGGTTTCTGTTAAACATAATATATCAAACTCCTGATCTGTGATAGTTTCATTAACAATAACAGCTTTAGATGCGAGAGATCTAATATTTAACTGTCCTAGCTTCAGATCAGAGGTGCCGGCTGCACATTCAGTGCGATCTGAGTTTGTGGTATCTATGTTAATTAAATTACTAAAACAGACTTTCTGAGTCTTTCTAAATTTATGTTTAGTTCGGGGAACAGACAGTCTCAATATGATGAACCCTGAGTAATCACTCTATGCAGCTAGCAGACGGTTGGTTTAGCCTGTCTGTCTGCTCCCTGGCCTGGGCTCTGGATTGTCAGCGATTAACTAGGCCTCTTCTGAGACTATGTGCTATACTACAAGAAATGAGAGCAGCACCTTCCCGAGTGGGATGGACACCGTCCCGCCCTAACAGGCCAGTTTTGCCCTCAAAGGTCTTCCAGTTGTCTATAAAGCCCACGTTGTTTTCGGAGCACCACCTGGACATCCAGCGATTCAGCGACCATAACCTGCTGTAAGCTATGTCACCACGTCTCATTGGGATGGGACCAGAGCAAACTACTTCATTGGACATCGCCTTCGCTAGTTTAAACACCTCTGTAAAGTTACTCTTGCTAACCTCTGACTGACGAAGGCGTATATCATTAGCTCCAGCATGTACAACTATCTTAGAGAACCTATGCTGTCCTAGAGCCCTAAGATTACTATGTCCTATGTCCGGTGCTCTGGCTCCCGGGCGCCCCTACAGGCCGAGCTAATTTCACGTGCCTCAGTATAGAGTCTCCTATAACCAGAGTTATTCAGGTTTCTCAGCGGGTGCATCACTGAGGAGAGCGAACCTGTTGGACACGTGTAGCGCAGAAGAGGTGTGCTCCGGGGGGCTAGCCTTAGCGTTAGCTTTGGCTGAACGAGTATGCCGCCAAGTCGTCACCCACTCACCCCGCTGTGAGGCTCTACTGCTGGAGTTGGGGGCTGGTTATCTCCGCCTGTGGCACAGAGACTTTCCGCTATGGGAATAACACTGCTCTCCCGCTCTCTAACCCTCTCTAAAGTCTGGATGCGCTCCTCTAATGCTGATATCTTCTCCGTCAGGGTGCTAACTAACACACACCTATCACAAATAAAATTATCACTAACGATGGAGGAAGAATGTCTAAACTTCCTGCACTCTATACACTGAGCGAGCTGAATGGTAGACATGATAACGTACCTTAATGCTGGAGTTTTGATTATTTGGTGATGGATTCGCTTGTTGTGTCAGATGATACGCACGTTCTCCCAAAAAGCGCCAAAAAACGGAAAAAGTCCAGTAGTATTAAAGCGTAAAACTAGTTAATATTGTTATTTAGTATAAACAGGAAGAATATAATTATAAAAAAATATAATTTAAACGCTGTTACAAACAAACGAGGAACTTTCGCGGGAACAATACGAAAAAACAGGAAGCTACGTCACCAACAGGAAGTGCTGTGGTTGACAAATGTGCACTTGGATCCATCACGACCTACGATCCTTAACACACTCGTTTATGGTCCTCTGTGTAGCGATGGTGCGTCTGAGCTGTTGTTAGCGAGTGATCTTACTTTATTTATTTATTAACTTATTTACTTATTTTTGGCCAGGCAGTGTATTAACCCAGTAACACAGAGTGACAAAGCACTTTCCTCTCTCTCTCTCTCCTGCAAACTCTGTAATCAAAATCATTAGTATTTAGTAAATTGTACAGTTGAGTTTTGTATTATAACCCTAATGGTTATGTTTTTAGTTCTCACCCAGTCATATAAGTCTAGTAAAAACAGAAGAACGTGTGTATGAAGATCACAGACCACAGTTTATGTAGTAGTTTATAATATTACTGTAGTCATTTCTAGATCTTTCCTTTCTCTGTTGGACTAAACAGTATTTTCTTTCTCTGCAGACTGTGGGCGAGTGTAAGTGGGAAATCCTGCACTGATGTGGCTTCAGCTCTCTGTAAAAATCCATCACACATCAGAGAGCTGGATCTGAGGTGGTGTGAACTAGGAGACTCAGGAGTGGAGAAGCTCTGTGATCTACTGAAGAAACACCAGTGTAAACTGGAGACACTGAGGTGAGTAACTCAGTGATGTGATGAAACAGCTTTAATAACAGCAGTAACAGTTACAAAGCTCTCGCCATCCTCTTATAGTTTCAACAGTTCTCACAAGAACAGTATTGTGTCGAGTGTGTTTGTAAAACCCATGAAGCTCCATGATGATGAAACTGTCTCTCATGAAGACCTTCCCAGGACAGCGAGACCAAAACTTACTGCTGCAGAGGAGAAGCTCATTTAGAGTCACCAGCCTCAGAAATCACCAATTAACAACCAGCACCTCAGATTAGAGCCGTTATGAAGCTTTACAGAGCAGAAGTAGCAGATAAACATCTCAATATCAACTGTTCAGAGGAGATTATTGTGTATTTTGGAGAAACACCTTCAGTATTATTTTACAGTGTAGAGAGAAATAAACATCAGGAAACACCATGAAATTAAAAGGTGCGCCCAAACGTTTTACTGGTATTGTACAGTATATCATTGTCACGACACGCCAAGCCACAATCCCGCCATGATCACCTAAGCACACCTGTTCCATGTTCCCTGCAGCTCCTTACATCGCACCGCCCCTGTTCTCTGCACACCTGGATACTATCAGTAATCAGCTCATACCTATTTAAACCATGCTCTGACACCGCCACGTCGCCAGATTATTGAGTGCCTCACTAGCCCAATATTCCAGCGTTGTTTTTCTCGTCATTGTCTACCGGATTTCGACCACGATTTCGCCTCTCGTCCTGATTCGAGCTTCTTGGATACTTTCTGTTGCCGACCTCTTACCTGCTACCGACTACGAGCCTGGATCACGGACTGCTTCACTTCTCTTCGGCTTTGACTCCCGCTTGTTCCACGACTACGATTAATCCTCGCACCCCGCCGAACTCAAGCTCCTTCTCTCCACGCCGGCATTCATCGCGGAGCTCTCCTTCTCTCTCTCTCTCTCTCTCTCTCTCTCCTCGCGACTCTACGCGCTGCCGCCTCAACACAAGGCTCACGCTGCATACGCCGGCATACGATACATCTCAAACTGCATCTCACTCGCGCCGGCTCTGCGCGCTTCCGCACTCACGCACAACGTCACTCGCCTCGGCGCATTCACGCTGGTACTCCGTATATACTCCGGTACTTCCGCATTTCAACGAGACTCCTTCCATTCACACTGCAGCGCGGAGTTAAACTCTTATTTAAAGCCGCCACTTTGCCTGCTTCAGTGATCACAAGCACTCATAAGCGCCACTTCAGTTCTCCCCGGGAAATACTCACTATCTGCAATTGGATCCATCACGCCCTCTAGCGAGCCTGACAATCATAGTTACAGAGATACATGACAAAAAAAACCCTCTACCAAACTTTTCAATAAGTTGCATGTTTGACATATTATTTCACATCTTCATATGTAACACATATCGATGCAACTTATGGTGCGGCTCGGAGCTCTTGGATATACAGCGGCATTTTTGTTCTTTTTTTAGTGTGTTAAGAGAGCCAGCGTGCAGGCTAGGCTACAGGATAATCCTCACACCCAGTCACTCGTCAACAAGATGAACAAAATACAGTTAGACTACGGATTACTTCATGTTGTTTGAACAAATGCGTGATGTTAATCACAGAGACTTGGCTGGACAGCGCTGTCCCCGACACGGCTATAGCACTAGCAGGGCGCTCCGTTTACCGAGCAGATAGAACTGCTGATTCTGGTAAGAACAAAGGTGGAGGAGTGTGTATATATGTTAATAATGCCTGGTGTACATCTGCGGATATTATTAGGACACATTGTTCCCCTGACATCGAATAACAGTTCGGTAATATAACAGCTTATGCTAGCCGTCTACACGAGTGCTAGCAACATCATCAAGGATTTAACCATCCAGGACAGATTGTTTGTGCCGCTCCTACCGGGCAAAAGATACAGGACAACCAGGACACACCGTAACAGACTCGGGAACGGCTTCTTCCCCAGAGCTGTATCTCTGTTACAACACCCCCATCCCCCACTACCCCATTTCGTATTATAGTGATCCACCTCCACTAAATCATCTCATCATGTGTTGTTTTAATCATTTTACACAGTACAGTGACATCAGTGTGTTATTTTGGAGGAACTCCTGCACTTTGTCTCTATTACGTCTGCAGGCAGTCAAATAAGTTTCTATGATGATTTTGTTTTCTCTGTAGACTTTCAGACTGCAGTATAACAGAGGAAGGATACACTGCTCTGGCTGAAGCTCTGAAATCATCTCACCTGATAGAGCTGGATCTCAGAGAGAAC
The DNA here is from genome assembly GCA_011419295.1 of Clarias macrocephalus. Classification (NCBI taxonomy): domain Eukaryota; kingdom Metazoa; phylum Chordata; class Actinopteri; order Siluriformes; family Clariidae; genus Clarias; species Clarias macrocephalus. Next base: position 54,452 of record JAAGKR010003149.1, read on the forward strand.
GACCCTGGAGACTCAGGAGTGAAGCTGCTCACTGATTTACTACAGGATCCAGACTGTACACTCAACACACTGAGGTCAGCAAAACAATAAACAAACAAACAAAGCAATGAATAACTCACTAAATCAATAAATCAACAATCTAGATGCCGACTGAAACTGATTTCATTACAATTATTCCGTGCCACTATATCACATGGTAATGTTAAAGGGTTTTCTGATTATCCAAGAAACAGTTCTGAGTAGAGTTTTGTGTTGAATAAACCTAAACAATAACACTACAGACTGCTATTAACTAATGATTAAATTAATAATCCTTTATTAAGAAATGCTGGTTAGTGTGCACTAATTCTGTAGCTGATATAGTCGGGTACAGATACACATTAAAATCAGAAACTGAGTCACAGCTAAAGCACATAACAGTCAGTTCCTTGTTGTTCTCATACACAGTTATTAATGTGCTGATGTTATTTTCTCTACAGGTTGTTAAAAAGTGCTGATGCAGAGGAAGCCTGCGAGTGTCTCACTAACATTGTGGGTAAAAACCCGTTACTGCACAAGGAGCTGGATTTGAGCACCAGAACACCTGAAGACATTAAAGTGAATCAGCTCTCGGCTTTGCTGCAGGATCCACATTACAGACTGCAGAAACTCACGTAAGACACAAAACTCTACATGTGGGGATCGAGACTAATGTCAAAAGTTCAACACTTTTCTCTCTTAACATTCCAGGACATTTAGATAAATTTACTATAGATAGTGATGTAATGGCTGATTTGTATGTGCACATCTGATTTCATATTTTTGTCTTTATACATCAACACAATGGATTTGACATGGAGCAGTTAAGATGTAATTTAAGTGTCGACCCCTTTAATTCAAAATAAACATCAATATTGCACGAACCCTTTATAAATTATAGCAATTAAAATAACTGCCTCTATTTTCACAAGCTCAAAAGTAATGGGACAAACTAGCACAGAAATATGACAATAACAGAAATTCAATTCAATTCAATTTTAATTTTTAACAATAAAAAATCTTTTAACACTGGTCATTGTCTCAAAGCAGCTTCACAGAAATGAAAAGAAAATGAAAAGAAAATTTATGGAAGTGTATATATGTGTAAGAAAAATGTGTCTAGATAATGAGATTGTCCCTGATGAGCAAGCCAAGGGTGACAGCGACAGTGGCAAGGAAAAACTCCCTGTGATGGCAATAGGAAGAAACCTTGAGAAGAACCAAACTCAACAGGGAACCCATCCACATTTGGGTGATAACATAACAAAAATTGTATAACATCATGTGTGTTATGCAGCTGAAAGTTCGATATAACAGAAGTTATTTAAATTAACACAAAGAAGTTAACAGCTGGATGTAAATCCATTGCAGTCTAGAACACATGGACATCATCAGATGCTGAGTTTCCTCCCGTGAGCTGTTTGCTAGACCTCTAATGCAGCGTCTTCAGTTCCAGCTCGTCTGTGTCTTTCTGTCTTCTGTTCTAGTTTCAGTTAGTGAAAAGACGCTCAGTGGGTTTGTGGGTCGTGTGACTCACAGCGGATGATTACAAAGTATGTGTTCACAATTATATTATAGCAGTTACCAATTTTGGAGTGATGTGTAAAAGTTAGTCCCCCCTCTTTTAATGTTTTTTGCGTAAAAATGTAACACAAATCATCTGATCGCAGCAGGTCTCAGTATTAGTATATAGGCAAATGCAAACTCAAATAAACACAATATAACTTTTTCACAGTGACACTTTATTTTGTAACACATGGCATGCGGTATGTAACTGGTTCTTTAACACATTTCGTATTCTGCCGTCACAGGTGATGTTACTTTAAATATTTTTAGTAACAGCAAAGATGCACCTTTGAAACAGTGATGATTTGGGTTTGGCACAGCCGACGATGTGGGAAACAATAAATGAAACTTTGCTCTTACAGCACCACAGATCATGTGCAGATTCATACATTTCCCTCACATTATCCTGCTGTGATCACAAATTAGACTCAGGGCACTAACGAGGTCATTGACCCACACGGTGACGTGAAAAATGTAACATACAAACTAGTAATAGAAAACTGATTGTGTAAATATCGCCACCATTCTGATTTTGTGTTTATTTTTCGACTCACTGTGCTGCAGTGGCGAGATGCTGCCCTGAGAAGCTGCCCATGTCACCCCGACCTCAATCTGCATCTGGTTATGTTTTCTGTGTTAGAGACGGACAATCATCCATCGTATATCCCAAGAGACACTGATGTGTTTTCTGCTGTAACCAAACGCAGTTATTACACATTATTATGAGACACTGATGGGGGAGGGGCCAAACATAATGCATTACTTTAGATAGTTACTAATAAACACATTATTTTACTTTTATATAAAAATAATTAGTAATAGTAATGTACATCGCCTGGCCAAAACACACTCAATTTCAGAAGAGTCAAATTATTGGCCTTCATCAAGCAAAGAAAAGAACTAAGAAGATCTGAAATAACTGGAACTGGGTTAAGAAAACTTCAACACATTATCAAAACCTGAAGGACAGAGCTGAACCGTCAACTCTGTGGAAGAAATGCATTTGGAAAAAATCATGAATGGAGATCACTTACACACTTGATGAAGCTGCATGGTAAAAAAATCAACAGTAGAAATAAGAGTTATGTTTAATACACACACACACACACACACACACACACACACACACACACACACACACACACACACACTGTGATGAGAACCCACAGGATTGTGACCTATTCCAGAGTAATGAGCGTGTCAGGGTAAGAAGAGAAGCGATGCACCCATCATGCAGAGTGAAATAATACAAATAATGAAAAGAGGAAGAGGAGAACTGGGTGTGTTCTAGAAGAGACTAACCTGACCTCCTCCTCCTCCTCCTCTCTCGCTCTCTCCAGGTTGTATAATAAAGGCAGTATTACAGTAGATGAGTTTGTGACTCTGATTTCTGCTCTGGTTTTAAATCCTTCCCACCTGAGAGAGCTGAATCTAAATGGGAATAAACCAGGAGAGTCTGGAGTGAGAAACCTGTGTGATTTCCTGAAGAATCCTAAATGTAAACTACAGAAACTAATGTGAGTAATTAACCTTTATGTTTTTAACACTCATTACACAAACATGTGCTGGTATAAACATACGGTTTATTGTTGTACAGAAATATAATCTACATGAATCTCTATGTAACGCCACATGTTGTAATATTTCTAATATTTAAGCTAGATCTTGTCTTTCTCCATGTGAGAGAGAGTTGTATTGTGAGAGCCACAGAGAGCCTCCTCAGTCCATCTGTTTGCTCGGTGGGAAAACTGCTGTTAATCTCCATCAGCTGTAATCGTGTGTTTGATCTGGTTGTGTACTTGATGTTCAGGCATTTATAATGACGGTGATGAGAGCAACTGGCTGAGAGTTATTAAGAGATGTTCCTGTGGGTTTCTTGGGGACGGACACACTGTGGTGGATTTAAGGCATGAAGGGGCCGTGCATGTGACAGAGAGGGTGAACATGTGTGTAAATACCCCTGCTAGTTGGGAAGCACAGGTCTGGAGTCAGGTCAGGCCCAGCAGATCTCCATATGTTGATGCTGCAGAGGGCCGTCACACTAGTGATGGGAAGTTTGAATCATTTTAGTGACTCAGTTCTTTGAATCTCATTCATAAACAGACCCCCAACATGTCTACATACACAAATTTTGCCTTCCAGTAATGAAAATATTACAATGCAGCTAAAGACATATTATAAACAGAATGAGCAGCTTACCATCATATCTTCTAGTCTGAGTCGTTCGTTCTTTTGAATCTATTGCATTTCATAGCGTCTATGGGAAGATTCGTTCAAAAAGAACCAATTGTTCATGAACGACCCATCACTACGTCACACCTCATGATGCTCAAAACAACAGTGTGTGGAGCGTCAGACAGGGCAGAACTGGCTGGAGGTTGATTATTGTCAGTGCTGTTAGTTGGTGTAGACTGTGTGTAATTTGACCTTTTGTAATCTGTGATGGTCTGGATGCCTTGCCACATCCTTCATGGATTTGTGTTACTATTAATGTCTCTTCTATCTGAAGTTGCATTTTGCAGACCTGATGCCTCTCTAGAGGTTTTGCCCAGACAGTGCCGCAGGCTGAGGGATCTCGTGATGTGAAGGCCATGTATCAGGCTTTAATCAGTGGTTTGTCTATGCTGTTCATCCATGGTTTCTCATTTGGGTCACTCAGATGCTTTTGCTAACAGTGACATTGTCAGTACAGTAGTTAAAGTAAGACAGTGCAGATGAAGTGGACACCTCCAGGTCTGTCTCATGGACAATTATGTTCCATTCTGAATGTTCAAAACAGTTCTGTAGCTGAGAGAGGCTTCCTCAGGCCAGACTGTAACTGCTCTGATTAGCTTAGCACTATTAGCAAAGGCTTTGTGAGCTGGGATGAGAAATAGAGAGGTGGTCTGACTGTACGAGGTGGAGGCAGGGAATGTCTCTGTATGTGTCCTTTATGTTGGTGTAAATGTGCTCCAAAGTGAAATGAAGCATTAAATATTCCAAGTATGGAGAGCAGAATGTAGGAGTGTGTTGATGTTTGTGCATCAT
>JAAGKR010003149.1:59082-79445 GCA_011419295.1 Clarias macrocephalus
CTTCCAGTAATGAAAATATTACAATGCAGCTAAAGACATATTATAAACAGAATGAGCAGCTTACCATCATATCTTCTAGTCTGAGTCGTTCGTTCTTTTGAATCTATTGCATTTCATAGCGTCTATGGGAGTCACCCGACAAAAGAACGAACGATTCGGACCAAAGACTCAAGGGTAACTACTCACTTCTGTTTCCTGTACATAACATATGGAGATTTTGCGATGATTTGTGCATGCGCGCCCAGTAGAAAATGAATGAATCACTCTCCGAGACACTCATTCTTCTGAGTCACGTTAAAGATTCGTTCAAAAACAACCAATCGTTCATGAACGACCCATCACTACGTCACACCTCGTGATGCTCAAAACAACAGTGTGTGGAGCGTCAGACAGGGCAGAACTGGCTGGAGGTTGATTATTGTCAGTGTTGTTAGTTGGTGTAGACTGTGTGTGATTTGACCTTTTGTAATCTGTGATGGTCTGGATGCCTTACCACATTCATGGATTTGTGTTACTATTAATGTCTCTTCTATCTGAAGTTGCATTTTGCAGACCTGATGCCTCTCTAGAGGTTTTGCCCAGACAGTGCCGCAGGCTGAGGGATCTCGTGATGTGAAGGCCATGTATCAGGCTTTAATCAGTGGTTTGTCTATGCTGTTCATCCATGGTTTCTCATTTGGGTCACTCAGATGCTTTTGCTAACAGTGACATTGTCAGTACAGTAGTTAAAGTAAGACAGTGCAGATGAAGTGGACACCTCCAGGTCTGTCTCATGGACAATTATGTTCCATTCTGTATGTTCAAAACAGTTCTGTAGCTGAGAGAGGCTTCCTCAGGCCAGACTGTAACTGCTCTGATTAGCTTAGCACTATTAGCAAAGGCTTTGTGAGCTGGGATGAGAAATAGAGAGGTGGTCTGACTGTACGAGGTGGAGGCAGGGAATGTCTCTGTATGTGTCCTTTATGTTGGTGTAAATGTGCTCCAAAGTGAAATGAAGCATTAAATATTCCAAGTATGGAGAGCAGAATGTAGGAGTGTGTTGATGTTTGTGCATCATGTGTCATTAATGTAAGCACAGAGTAGGGGTGCTCCTATTGATCATAATCGGCCGATAATTGCTTTGGGATGTTTGATCGGCAGTCTCTATAATGGCCGATATAGAAAAGCCGATCAGATGACGCAAAACTCGCGAGACATTTTTTTTGCGCGCTGCTAAAATGGCTTCACCAGTCTGCAATTCTACGTGTTGTGTGAAAAAGACAATACATTAGCAATCGGGAACCTGTGTAACAAGACAATTCCACGAGGTGGGAATCCAAAGCATTTTAACACCACGAACCTTATCAGACATTTGAAGGTTAGTCACGTAAAGGAACACGAGCAGTTTTCAAAGTTGTCTAGCGCAAAGAGAGCGTGAGAGCTCAGTAACTCGTGCGCCAACACTCACCTTTCGGTAATTCCACTATCTCACCTACGCGGTTTCACGCGGTGGCCGTAAGTACGGTTCATCATGATTCACTGCGAGTTTTGGCGTAGTGATTACGTTTCCATCTTTCTGCGCGAACAAATTAAACAGAACATTAAATTACACTAAACATGTTAAATTTTTTTGCCGGTCCTTGCAGACCCTCCGGTCGACTCACGTCCTACTTGTCTGTTATTTTATTTCATTTTATACAATCTACAGGAAAGTTTATTTATCAAGCTCTAAGCTGTTCCTAATTACTAACCAAGCACAGCCTGCTATGTTTTAAGTTGACGTGTTGCACATGTTGCTTGCCAATAAATACATTTGTCAATTCATGATATTCCTCTTGTAATTTCAATACTTAATTTACATTGTTGTTGGACATACAGTACAGACCAAAAGTTTGGACACACCTTCTCATTCAAAGAGGTTGAATTTGTATTATGGCAAGAAAAAAGCAGCTAAGTGAAGAAAAACGAGTGGCATCATTACTTTAAGAAATGAAGGTCAGTCAGTCGGAAAAATTGGGAAAACTTTGAAAGTGTCCCCAAGTACAGTCACAAAAACCATCAAGCGCTACAAAGAAACTGGCTGAAGGAAGACCGAGAGTCGCCTCTGCTGCGGAGGATAAGTTTATCCGAGTCACCAGCCTCAGAAATCGCAGGTTAACAGCAGCTCAGATCAGAGAGCAGGTCAATGGCACACAGAGTTCTAGCAGCAGACACGTCTCTAGAACAACTATTAAGAGGAGACTGTGTGAATCAGCCCTTCATGGTAGAATATCTGCTAGGAAACCACTGCTAAGGACAGGCAACAAGCAGAAGAGACTTGTTTGGGCTAAAGAACACAAGAAAGAACACAATAAAGAAAACTCGCTGAATGAGAAGGTGTGTCCAAACTTTTGGTCTGTACTGAAGTTTAATAAATAATGCTGCATGATAAGGCTTTGAGTAGACCCTGTAATCTGTGATCAGTATCGGTATCAGCCAATACAGCTTCTAGTGATCGGAAATCGGTGCTCGGCCCCAAAAATCCTGATCGGAGCACCTCTAGCACAGAGCTCTGTCAGCACGATGAAGTGAGCGGCCTGCTGGCTCCACTGCGCTATTCAGTATGTTGTGGTTCAGCAATGTCTCCATAAAAATCTAAATACAGCACTCGTTTATGGTCCTCTGTGTAGCGATGGTCCGTCTGAGCTTTTGTTAGCGACTGATCTTACTATTTATTACTTTATTATTTTTGGCCAGGCAGTGTATTAATCCAGTAAGCCTGAACGACAAAGCACTTTCCTCTCTCTCTCTCTCCTGCAGACTCTGTAGTTAAAGTCACATTTAGTATTTAGTAAATTGTACAGTTGAGTTTTGTATTATAACCCTTATGGTTATGTTTTTAGTTATCACCAGAGGTGGAAAGTAACAAATTACATTTACTCGCGTTACTGTAATAGAGTAGTTTTTTTGTGTACTTCTACTTTTTAAAGTCGTTTTTAAAATCTGTAATTTTACTTTTACTTAAGTATGTTTTGTTTGAAGTATTGTAATTCGCTACATTTTAAATCATATGCGCTACTGAGTAAAACAAATGAATGAAAATGCAAAAAATATGATGCTTTGTATAAATGCTTCGTTGTGCGTGTGTATCGTGTCCTGGTCGCGCGCCGCTCCAGACTCCACTCCAGGTTTTCTCACTGTCCCCACATCGGCATCCACCTGACCTTCCACATGGCCCTGAGAGTGACGTCATCAAACAGCACGACCATATATATTTGGTTGTGACTTTTTGCCTCCCATTGACTGATTATTGCTTTGGTTGCTCTTTGTATATATTTGTAGATAATTTCACTGTATGTTTGTGCACTCACCAGTAGTAGGGGTGTGGCTGCCATTTATTTTGGGAAGAGGGAATTTATTCACTGAAAAAAAAAAGGTTACTCAGTAACGTTTACTCTGAGTAAAATTTTTCTGAGCTACTTTTTACTTTTACTTGAGTAGATTTTTTATAATGGTAACTTTACTTGTACTTCAGTGAAATTTTACTGAAGTAACAGTACTTCTACTTGAGTACAACATTTTATTACTCTTTCCACCTCTGGTTCTCACCCAGTCATATAAGTCTAGTAAAAACAGAAGAATGTGTGTATGAAGATCACAAACCACAGTTTATATAGTAGTTTATCATATTACTTTAGTCATTTCTAGATCTTTCCTTTCTCTGTTGGACTAAACAGTATTTTCTCTCTGCAGACTGTGTGACAGTGTAAGTGTGAAATCCTGCACTGATGTGGTTTCAGCTCTCTGTACAAATCCATCACACATCAGAGAGCTGGATCTGAGTGCGTGTAAACTAGGAGACTCAGGAGTGGAGAAGCTCTGTGATCTACTGAAGAAACACCAGTGTAAACTGGAGACACTGAGGTGAGTAACTCAGTGATGTGATGAAACAGCTTTAATAACATGCAGTAACAGTTACAAAGCTCTCGCCAGCCCTAACAAGTAACGTCTAACTAACATGTCTAACCTGCTGTTTAGATCTGATTTATTCTCAGTAATAAAGAGTAAATAAAGATTTATTTGAGGCGGATGTGGGATTAGGAACAAGTAGTGAGAGGTACACACTCACTAAAGGACACCAGAAATACATCCACACTGGACGTCTCATGACCAGCCCAATGTGTTATGTTAGATCATAAGACGTCCACAGAGAGACAGATTGTCCATGAACAGATCAGAACCTCACAAGGACATTTAGATTACATTCAGAATTGGTTAGAAAGACATTTATTTCTAGATGTTTATTGGACATTCAGTTTAGAATTTCTTTGTCCTGTGTAGTGCAATTTTTGAATTGTAGCTCTCAGTAATTTAAAGAACTCTTAATGTGGACTTTGAATTTATACATAAACACCAAGATTTACTAAAATAATGACAAATGCTGGCGGAAACACCTACCACTGAGCCACCAGTGCTCTATGGAGTTTACGTTACTTAATATGCCATACATCATTTATTTTAAGCACTGCTGAGCCAACGTTCATGACTGATTACTTTAAACACGTTCAGAGCTGATTAAAGTGGTTTATATCTATTATTTACATATTATATAAAAAGTACATTACAAAGTCCTACAGAATTATTTTCTTTAGCAGATTACAAAATGTGAAAATGACCAAAACCCAGTGGTGGATAAAGTACATGTATCCTTTACTTTTTTTTTGTGGATTTTTTCCCCGATTTTCCTCCCTAATAATGCGAGAGGTTACAGCATCACCCGGGATTCAAACTGGCGATCTCCGGATGATAAGGCGAGCGCTTTACCATTGCGCTACTCGGAGGCCCCATGAATCTTGTACTTGAGTAAAAGTAGAGATCCTCTAGGTAAAATATTACTCCAGTAAAAGTCCTTCATTTACATTTCTACTTGAGACAAAGTAAAGGATTTCTCATCTTCAAATGTACTTAAGTATCAAAATTAAAAGTCCTGGTATTTATTATTGCTTTATTGTTATTTTATTAATTTTGTGATTAGACCCCTAAATTACTTGTTGAAACGGTGTTTGTGTCGCTCTGGGCACAGATCTGTTAATACAGTGCGTTCAGAAAGTCTCTCCGCAGCGCCGCATACAGTAGTAGTGTGTTGACGCGCTCTTGTTTGGTGCCACCAGTCTGTTGTACGTATCCGAGTTCTTTCCTTTACATTGGCTGTGTAAGTATTTTAGTTTTCACCCAGTCGTGCGAGTCTGTAAAAACAGAAGAATGTGTATAAAACTGAAGAGCATAAACCACAGTTTATATAGTAGTTTATAATACTACTTTAGTCATTTCTATATATTTCCTTTCTCTATTGGACTAAACAGTATTTTCTCTCTGCAGACTGTGGGACAGTGTAAGTGGGAAATCCTGCGCTGAAGTGGTTTCAGCTCTCTGTACAAATCCATCACACATCAGAGAGCTGAATCTGAGTTGGTGTAGACTAGGCAACTCAGGAGTGGAGAAGCTCTGTGATCTACTGAAGAAACACAAGTGTAAACTGGAGACACTGAGGTGAGTCTGGTAAAAACAGAAGAATGTGTATAAGAGTGAAGAACACAAAGCAGAGTTTTAATATTAATTAAAACTCAAAAAGGCAAAAAGGTTCGAGAACATGAAAACACAGATATAAGCTTTGACAAAAAGGCACGAGATTACAGACTAGAGCACGCAATAATTCGGCAAGAGTTTGCTGTTAGAGGGAGAGTTATATAGAGTAGAATGGTGAATGAGATGAGGCGCAGGCGTGCTCGAGCATGAATGAAGCGGCAAAATGGAAGCAGCAGAATGGAGTGTCAAGAGGAATGGCTTGTCTCGAGAAGTGGACGTCCTAGCTGGAACTTCACGGTGTTGTCTGTGGAAGTCCGAAATTAGGGTTGGGTCGACAATGAACTTGGCGGGAACCCAACTTCTTTCCTCTGGGCCATATCCCTCCCAATCGACAAGGTATTGTAGGCCTCGTCCTCGACGTCGAGCGTTTAGTAGTTTGCGCACTGTGAAAAACACTACCCATCAACGAGTCGTGGAGGAGGAGGACGGTGAGGGGATGGGGTTAACGGGCTGTGTACTAGTCGTCTGAGTTGTGAGACATGGAAGGTCGGGTTGATTCGGCGCATAGTGAGTGGCAGGGAAAGCCTGACGGAGACGGGATTGATTACCTTGGTGATCGTAAATGGTCCAATGAATCTGGGTGACAATTTGATGGAGGTTGTTTTAATGGGAATGTTTAGGGTAGATAGCATCACTCTCTGCCCCACCCAGTACCTGGGGGCCGTTGCGCGGCTTCGGTCAGCTTGCCTTTTGAAGGTGCTGGTCTGGGACCAGATTCTCCTGCAACGGCGTACAAAAGAAGTGGCTGAGGGTAACATTACTTTCTCTTCTTAAGCTGGGAATAGGGGCGGCTGATAGCCAAAGCAGCACTGGAAGGGAGAGAAGCCTGTGGAGGAGGTCGGTAATGAGTTGTGCGCATACTCTATCCATGGAAGGGCCTTGCTCCACGTAGTCGCATCTCGAGACACCATACACCTTAGGGTTTTCTCCAATTCCTGGTTAATCCTCTCAGTATGGCCGTTTGACTGAGGGTGATAGCCAGAAGACAGACTGGGTGTCGCTCCGATCAATCTGCAGAAGGCCCTCCAGAACTCAGCTGAGAATTGGGGTCCACGGTCAGAGACAATGTCAGAGGGGAGCCCATGCAGATGGAAAATGTGGCGTATTCAGACGTTTCTTTGGCTGACGGAAGCTTAGGCAAGGGGATGAAATGAGCAGACTTAGAGAAGCGATCTACCACAGTCAGGATGCAAGTGTTGCCGTCGGAGTTGGGGAGGCCAGTAACAAAATCCAGGGAAATATGTGACCAAGGCCGTCGAGGAACAGGGAGGGGTCTCAGGAGGCCTGCAGGGGGTTTATTGCTTGACTTACTCCTAGCACAGGCTGTGCTGCCACGAACCCCAGAACATCATCCTTCATAGAGGGCCACCAGAATCGTTGCTGGAGTAGGTAGACTGTGGAAGCCCTTCGGGAAGCCATCTTCACCACATGGAGCAACGTTCCCACCAGCCTCCTGGAAACAGCTGCATCAAGCATGACGAAACGAGTGTTTAAAGTTATCAACAACGGTGAAGCTACTCAATGCTGAGTCCTTTTTCACACTTTTAGTTCTGTTGTGGGTATTTTTGGGTTGTGGTCTTGAACTTTTGATCAGCTGATGAACAACCTGTTTGAGTCTTTATGTCTTGACCCCTCCCCCCATTACTTCATATTTTGCTTCCGAAAATCCAGACTTTCTTGTATTTTAATACAGTCTTGAGGAATCGTTCTCCAGGTTTTCTGAATTACTTTTTGTCTCTCGTGTCCAGTCCAGTCCCTGTACCTGAGAAGTTTCAGAGGAGTGTTTTGGTTTGTTAAGCCACACAGTGACCTCTGAATCATTCAAGCAAGAAATGATAATCAGATAAACAGATGATCAGGCGGTTGTGGGAGATTTTTCTCCTACACTAGTTACTGTTGCCATAATTACAAATATTACACAAACACTGTAACTTTAGTAAAAAAGGACCAAAGAACAATTCACGACTCTATGCAGATCTGGATGAAGTAAGACAGGATTTATTGCAGCAATGAAACCCAAGTGAGCCGCGCTTGAATGCCTAGGTCATAAATCTAAGCATGATCAAGAGCAGACTGAATTCTACAGAAATATTCATGCCTTTTTATACAGTTTTTCAAAAGGAGGTGCTCATCCTTATCACCCACTCCTTTGTAAGTTCTCCTCATTCCTGGAAGATGTTCTACCCAATTCCTGGAAGATGTTCCCATTATAATCCAACTTTTTGTTATAAATTCTCTTATTATAATTACAGTTTTTATATCTTGTTTTATTACGTCATATACCTCGTCATCTGACTCCCTACGTCATCTATATCAAGTTATTAGATTTTTCCAGTTATAATGAATTTTTCTTGTAAATTAATTTCCATTATCTTTACACTTCTTGTGTTTAGGTTATAAAAAAAAAACAAGGCAGTACTTATTTTTGTGTCTACTCAGTATTCTTAAAACTGATCGTGTGTCTTTTGGTTATTTGTCTATATTCTTACTTAGACATGTTGGGCGCGACTGCAGGTGCACATGCAGCATGTGTAACCAACACCTGTTTCAATCCTTCATTAAGTTTGCTCGTCTGGGCATGAGATAAGTCCGGCACTTGGCGCCTTATCTAATGCTTGTGTCTCTGTCAAGTCCAGCACCTAGCGCCTTATCTTGTCTATTCCTCATACACATGACAGCTAAAAAAGAAAAGTACAGTTTATGTTGGGTCACTCTTTTCCCATGTACTTTGGGTTCCCATGGTACACTGAGTATCATCTCCTTACTGTTTATGTTTCACGACCAGTCTTATAGTCATCTTCTTTTCTTGGCTCACCTCTGAGTGAACCCATTATGTTTTCTCCTGCCACTAGCTTCTAATTTTTATGATATGCATAGGTCCTTTTTACTTCTGCTTACTTTTATCTTTTGTGACTTAAGATTAATATTGTTTGCACTAAGATTATTATTATGTTGATTAATATTATCATATTGTTACATTGCTGCATACACAAGTATATTATACAAAAATATGCTTACATATTTCCCCCTCTGCGACTTTTAAGTCGCATAAAACAGAAAAATGTTGCGTAAAAAAAAAATTCTATTATCTTCCTCTTACTTCCTATGTACCTCTTACTCCCTTACATATTTCCCCCTACCTATAGAAACTACCAACATGGGGCATACATAAGGGTAGACACAAGAGGATAATACAGAAAGGTAAATACAAAAAATATATCATGTCCAAAGTGAGCCTAAGAAAGATATGTATAGTAAGATCATGAATGAGTATATGTGAATATAACAAGTATATAATGGGTATAATATGATGAGTCCAAAGATGGGTGAAAAAACCTTCAGCATGGCCAATTCAGAAGGAAAAATTCCCATCTTGCCAGCTTTTTTGTGCTCGACAGTGCATTCACCACCAGGACTCAATCTCTACACAATACATATATGGTAAAGACATTAGACATCAATGCCATTTAAACAATGCGTTAGGATCCCTGTAAAATGGGGATAACGTATCATGTCCTTCAGTCCTTTCGTCAGTCAATGTCTTTTGATCCTCAATAGTGAATTCGAGTACATACAGGTCCTCACAGTTCAACATCATTGATAGTGGAATTCAGTTTGGCCTGCCCATATGATGGCGTGAAAAATCTAGCCATAGTTCGGCTTCAGGACGAACATCCAGCGCACGTTGCACGGGTGTCGGTATATCTATCCATAAAATGTCATCCCCCAACATCACGTTAGTTATGGCCTTAGATGCTTCTATGTAGATGTTGTCAAACTCAACTGTCCCACAAATATCATATGCAGCCCAATCGTCATTGAGGCCAGTACCACTACAAAGGCCTAGTTCCTCAGGGTTGTTGTGGATGCCAATCAGCCAGATCACTTCTCAAGTCTTCCCGTCTTTTCTTTGTGGTCTTCTCCACAACTTCTTTCCATACATTACAGCAAACAGAACAGGAAACCGTCCACCATGGGTCAGGCACCGGTTCCATTCTGCAATGCATACATGCATAGCAGAGACAAAACAGAAATACAGAAACAACCCACAAAACATACTTCTTCTACTGATACTACTTTTACTCTGATATAGTTACTTTAAAACATGGATTTAATGTGTTAGATTAAAATATGCTGTTACGCTATATAATTTTCAGTATACATGGGATTAATGAGTATACAGTCATTTGTCCATCATGCAGCATGGTTGATCATTTGTTCACTTCATTTGCTTGTAAATGAACTCTTCCTCGCAGTCCTAATATGGTGTTGTCTGCTCTTGATATTCCACAATCATCATATATTGTCCTACCATTTTTTGAATGCTTTCTCTCGCCAGAGGGATAAGATCAGACTAACTGTACCTATTTTCACAAGTAATCATACCAATTTGCAGGATTGAGCAATCATTAGGAATAGTAATATAAGCATAGATTTCATTCTGTGATTTATGGGGCAGTAAAAGGATGGTTTCTCCGTCTGGATCACAATGGTGACACGCGGGACTATGGCTAAATAACCTACACAATATGTTTCTTGGGGTGTTTTTTTATTCATTTATTTATTTATTTGATTAATTTTTTTGGGAATGTTCTTTCAACTATAGTTGGTTTGAATAATTTACTAATTAGTAATTTAATAATCACTATCTGAGCCAGTATCAGCTTCTAACGGTCTCTGCACTGTTTCAATTATGGTACGTTTGTGCTCTCGTTGTCTAACTTGTTCTGTGTGATGGCCCTCCTTGTTCTGCTTCTGCTTCCTCTTCTTTGAGTTCTGCTTCCCAATCTTGTATATCTTCTTGGGGCCACTCCGGCCAGAAGCCTTGTTCTTCTTCCTGTTTGTCTATCCACGGCAATCCTTCAGTGTGTTCATGTGGATCTGGTGCTTGTTGTCTGGGCCTTTCGTCGTTCTCCTGGGAATCTGATTGCAAACCCGAAGGTCCTGCTCTTGGTGACTCTTCAGCGTCTTCCTGGGGCGCCCTGTGTCTTACCTGGTCCAGATTTGGTGCCTTGCAGCAATGATTTAGGTGGTACCATACGTCTTTTCCTTTAACTTTCACAGCAGTTGGAGTTGCCAATACCACCTTGTATGCTCCTTCTCTTCTGGCTTGATTCCACCTTCTTCTGAACACTCGGAGTAATACCCAATCACCAGGCTGTACCGTTCTCTCGTCTACTTCTTCTGCGTCTTCTGCGTCGTTAGCTGCTCTCTGCCTTGTACTGTCGCTTAAAGTGGCTCCCTTTACCTGTTGGAAAATAACTTTGTGTATTCCAGATAAGTGTTTTACATAATGATCAAGTTCACTCTGTAGCTGTTTGAGTGTAGGGCCTTTATAGGGCCCGCAAATAAATAATGTGAGCATTGGTCTGCCAGTCAGCATTTCATGCGGGGTTAGATGCGCGTTGCGGTTAGTATCTCATGCACATTAAGGTTAGCAGCAAAACTTGAAACCAATTCATATTTGTATCTGCACATATTTTAGCCAATTTCATTTTTAGAATTTCATTCACTCTTTCTACCATCCCCAGAGATTGGGGGTGGTACACACATCCAAATCTGTGCTTGATATTTAGCCATTGCGTTATCCTCTGTATTATCTTATTTGTGAAGTGTTTCCCATTGTCTGAACTAATTGGGTCTGGAATTCTAAATCTTGGTATTACTTCCCTGCACAGAAATTTTGCTCCTGCCATTGCATCTTCCTTAGCTGTTGCTACAGCTTCTACCCATCTACTAAACCTATCCACAACCACTAAGATATATAGTTTTCCTTGAATTCTAGGTTCACCACGTCCACATAGTCGAACATTATATGGCTAAATGGCCCATCTGGTTCTGGATCTGACGTGAAGTGCTTTACTAAAAAACACTGAACATAAATTTATGACAGTGTACCACTGAGTTTCTTCTGGTATATTAGACAGTAGTGTGTGAGGATCAGGCACTACAGGCAATTCTGCTTCTACAATTTGATTTATAGCTCGTAAGTCATGCACGAGTCTCCATTTATCTGAGTTGGGCTTCTTGACAGGAAACATGGGAGTGTTGCACGGACTCTTAGTGGGTTTCAATACTCCAGCCTTTAATAATCATTCTATAGTGAGTTTTATCCCTGCTATGGATTGAGGTGTTAGTGGATATTGCCTTTCATAATGTAATTTTGCATTAACTAATGTTGATTAACTTAACTAATCCTACATCTGTAGAATGTCTTGTCCATAGTTTTTCTGGGATTGCTATCAGCAATTCCTCCTCTAATGCTAATTCGTTCTCATCTGACTGCTCTTCCATCTTACCTGTCATTTGTGTGTGCGATGACAACAGAGTGTTACACATCCCCCCCCGAGGGTGTGTTGACAACGGCATGTTCCCATCTATTTCTGTGTGTGTAGCCCTCACTTTATCTATTCCTGAAAATATTATTTTCAAAAATCTTCAATCTTGTGATATATGTACAGAAGGATTAAGGGTTGGTTCCCACCTAGTCACTTTAGCTGCCCATTTGACCATCAGTCCTAATTATTTGAATTGTGTCTTTTCACTAATAGAGAAACATGAGGTGCTGTGTTAGGTATTTGATGCCAGTATTTCATTTGTTCAGTCAGGTGAACACAGATGGCTGCTCCTGGAGCACCTACAATTATATCTTCTAGTAACACATCAATGACTGTGTTCTCCGTTACATCTGACCACAATTGTGCATATTCTTCATCCTGACTTCCTTGATCGTAGTACATAGTACAGTGCAATGGCAAGGTTACTCTTTTGCAATCTGGTCATTGTTGCTCAATCCATTCTTCCCATAAACTCTGTGCATGTTGAGCTCCTCTGCCTGTGCACAATAGCCAGTACAATGTGTCCAAGTTGTTGTGTTTTTCAGTAATCTGTAGGAACTGTCCTAGTTTTATGTACAGTCCTTTAGTATTACATAGAATTCTTGCTTTAAGTTTACATAACAAATCTCTCCCCAGCAAATTTACTGAAGTAGTAGGTGAGAATAGTAAAGGTGCTGTTATGGTGGTGTCTTCTAATGTTATTATTTGGGGCTCTATACAGTGCAATACTTGTGATAATCCCAAGAAACCTGTGGTTTTTATTGTATTGCTTGAGAGAGGGAGCTGTGGGCCTTCATGTCCTATACATGAATATGTAGCAACTGTGTCAATCATGAATGGGATTGGTTGTGAATTATAGACACCATTACGGTTAGTTCTTGTTGTGGATGCAGTGTTGAGACGTACTGCATCTGCTCCCCTTCTGGCTTCTCTGGGCCTCGTCAATTCCAGTTCTGGGGTCCCATCCAGAGACCTGTCCATTGATTCTGAGGCTGTCCTTGTGTCCATGCTCCAGTAGGTTGTCTTGGGCCGGGAGGTTCTATATTTCCCCGAGGTGCCTGTCCTATTCCATATGATCCTTGAGGTTGAGGTCCATTTTGAATTCCCCATGTCACCTGTGGGCAATTTCTTCTAACATGTCCTGCTCCTCCACATTGCCAGCACACCATGTCTTGTGCATTCGAGCCCATTTCTCCAGGGGCATTTGCTCAGAACTGAGGTCTTCTTGGTTGGTGTTGATACGGTCCCCTTTGTCCCCTGCCCATATTTGGCCTTTCCCTTTCTCCTTTTCCTTTTTCTTTGAGCTGTGATTTCACCCAGTTGTATTTTATGTAGCTGGGTTGCTATTGACTCAGCAGCTTCTTTCGCCTCTTTCTTCTTTTTTTTTTTCCGGTATTGGTCCACGTAATGCACAATGTGCGCTTGGAACATGTCCCACGGTAATGTATTTAGCCCAACCACTCCTTCTAGCGCGGTCTGGACTTCCTGAGGCATACATCCTTTTTTTTTTTCCTTTAGCATCATTCAGAACAGGCTCTTACTTGTATCTGTTTGATGCAAGGAGCCAGGACCCAGGAGCCTCCAGTTTCTTCTCTCCACTTGGTCTGGAAATCGTTGATGAATTTTACGGCATTTTCATCTTCTTCCAGTGTTACTGATTCCAGCTTTCTTGGGTCCATTTTAGTGGGATAGGCTTTTTGCAGAGCGTTTCAAATCTGGTTTCTGAATGTTCCAAATGCGAGGCTATTTCCTGCATTTTGTCCGGTTACCGCTTGCAGGCCAGCCTCTTTCAGAATTTCTGTGGTTTTCACTTTCCCAATTGTCTGTGCCAGTATAGCTTTTACATCTCCTAATACCAGGAGGTGTCCAGTGGTTTTCTCTTCCAGCTGTGTTATCCATCTTTGCGCTCCATTGCATAAATCTGGTAATTGGTTAGCCAGACCTGTCATATCCATAAATGACCATGGCACATACTGATACTGATTTCTTATTGACACAAGTGGGTAGTGTCCAACTCAGTGTATTCTTCCGGGTCTGATATATGTTGTTCATCATTAAAGGTTATTCTTCAAAAATCCCCTTCGTCAGGCCAGGATGAGGTGACATACCAGCTTGAGTGTTTCTTTGAACGTGTAGATTTTCTTTTCATAGATGGTCTCATTTCAGATACAGCCTTTTTTTTTTCCTTTTCCTTCAGAGAGTCATTGAGATGTCTGTCGAGGTAGTCTTCCAGGCACCTGAACGATATATCGAGGGAATCATCGCTGTAACCATCTTCTTCTGCAATATCGGAAATGTCATGTTGATATTCATTTCTATACATTTGTTTCCTGCTCTTTGGGTGTGGTTGGCTATTGTGTTTTGATGTGCTTGTCTGTTTCTCTTCTATTCTTTTTCTTGCTTCTTTCTCTGGTTCAATAATCAGATCTCATGCTTGTGTCTCTGTCGAGTCCAGCACCTAGCACCTTATCTTGTCTATTCCTCATACACATGACAGCTAAAAAAGAAAAGTACAGTTTATGTCTGGGTCACTCTTTTCCCATGTACTTTGGGTTCCCATGGTACACTGAGTATCACTACCCAACTCCTTACTGTTTATGTTTCATGAACTGTCTTATAGTCATCTTCTTTTCTTGGCTCACCTCTGAGTGAACCCATTATGTTTTCTCCTGCCACTAGCTTCTAATTTTTATGATATGCATAGGTCCTTTTTACTTCTGCTTACTTTTATCTTTTGTGACTTAAGATTAATATTGTTTGCACTAAGATTAATATTATGTTGATTAATATTATCATATTGTTACATTGCTGCATACACAAGTATATTTTACAAAAATATGCTTACACGGTGATTAGTATACTGCTGATGCTAATAGTTGGAACAGATGAGAGGTTGTTACATAAACATGTTTCATCACGGTGCTTGATGGGTTTGCACTGGACAATACTGTTTTTGCTGGAACTGTTCCAGAACAGCCATGAAATTTTCATGTCTTTAAATTAATATCTGACTGTTATTGTTGTTGTTATTTACCTAATTTCATAGGTGTTATTTTATAGTTTTAGGAAAATAAAAACAGTTTTGTTCTAGACTGTAGAAAATAAATCACTAAACAAAGAAAATTTAATTTTAAGGGGTGTTAAATCTTTTGTCTGGTTCTGTGCAGATATATATTACATGTGTGTCTACATCATTATTTAGTCCTGTGAAGTAAATAATATATAAAATGTTTCTCTCTGCAGGTTAAAGAAGTGCAGAATAACAGATAGACACTGTGCTGCTCTGACTGCTGCACTAAAGTTAAACTCCTCACATCTGAAACATCTGGATCTGAGAGAGAATAAACTGGGAAATTCAGTCACAGAACTCGAGGAATTACTGTGGCGTTCAGGAGGACGACTAGTGTAAGTAAACTTAACACAGACAGAGTAGCGCAGAATGTGAACTTTCTGTGGAATATAATGTAGCTGTAAGAGTGAAGTGAAAGAGGAATATAAATGTACGTCCTCTATACACGTCCTCTGGATATTTTGACAGCGAGCTAAACTCCACCCTCATTAAAATGACAGACACGGTATGTCTCTTTCCAACTTTTAATAAGGATCGAATAAAACTATGAAATAAAGAAAGAAAACAATAAACAATATAAGTCTCCACACTCAATATACACACAAATACTTTTTACAAACGTCTTATTCGTCAATATAAATTTATCAGGTATGTAATAATAAGCAAAGGAACATTACAACTTTCTTTCCCAGGTGAAAATGCAGCTGATAGAAACAAATATATGTAGGAATTACAAATCCAATAAATAATCAAATGCTATGAAAGATACATGAATAATAAACATACAGACGAAGCGACCAAAGACCAAGGATGAGTTCAGATTGTTGCTGATTTACTGCAGCACATGTACAGAACTGCACATCATGGAAAACACGAGCTTCTTATTGGTCACCTGATTAGTCACATAGTAACGCTACAATATGTAATTATCAACACGTCCATTAGGGGGAGACAAACACTAACAAACAATTAGGCCTTAATTATTTTTAACAATAACTGTAACAGAAGAATAAATGTTTAAATCAGCAGCATGTTGGTGATCAGACTGAGAGAAGCTCATAGAATAAACCTTTAGGAACTAAATTAAAACCCAACAGTAACTATACAGTTCTGATTTAATAGAAGTGAACTTTCATCTGATCTGTTTCTGTTCTCCATGGAAATACCACAACAGTTAGAATCTGATCTTTCAACTTTACTTTCATGCCATAAGTTTCATAAGTTTAACTAAATGTGATGTGTATAATTTTGATAATAATTACCAAAAAAAAAAAAAAAAAAGAGACGCAGGGTACAGAATCGAAACTATTCTTTTTCTCTTTGGATTTTTACTTACAGATATAGATAAATATGATAACCCCTTAGGGGTGAAAAAGACCTGCTGGTAACTGACCTGGTGAAAATCTATCCATGGAAGCTGACTTCTCTAAACTACAGAAAGACCACAGATATGAAGAGGAACAACAGAGAGAAAGCAGCATGTACAGTAAGTTAGGAAGCAGTGTGGATCATGATTAAACTCAGCAGAACCAGGACAGTATGGAACAGAACCAGTAACACCAGTAATACACAGACGGCTACACAGGGGCGACACAAGCACTCCCACCTCCAGTCCATAAAACAAATAGTACTAGATAAACTTCAAAGAAACTCATCAATGCCGGACAGAAGGAGACAAAAGTGTCCTGTGTCCTGTATGTGACTGTCTCCTATTTCAGTGGATTCACTGCTCACTTTCTGAACAATGAAGTATTTTAAAAAGGAAGAGTTTGTTTTTGGCCATGTTCTGGTTTCTGCTGCTTTGTTCCACAGAGTGTCTTTTAACCCGAACCCTCTTATTCAGTAAAAACTGAATTAAACCTTATGGTAAGAAACAGACTGAATCTGTTTGTCATGAACTAACCGGAGATTAATCAGAAGACTAGCAGTTAGCCCTGTAGCGTGGATGGTAAACCCAAACGCGGAAGTAGCGCGAGCAGGCAGGATAACCACGCTGGTTATTAATAGAACTCTCCCGAAGCGAGAGCAGGAGTTTACACAAATAAACCCGCGTTCTAAATACATACACCCAATCGGAAGCGATAACCCAAGAAAGTGAGTACTCATTTTTAGATGAGCGAGGCGTCGGCGATAGCATGGGCAAAACTCAATGACTGAGCGAGTGTAAAGCGCCATCTTGTCTCCTTTTATGCTTCCTAAGTCGCAACCGTACTACTTCCGGGTCCTTGTGCCGGTCGCGTTAGGAGTGCGCATGACACTGTTGTTCATTTATAAATTATACTTTATATTCAGTATCTATGTAAATTGTGCTCATAAATAAAATCTTTATCTACTCTTCGAGACTCATGTTTTTTATTAATTATATAAAGTCTGTGTTCTTCACTACACTGATAACACACACATTAGTAACACCACAAATAGTCAAGTCAAGTAAATTTTTTTTAATATAGTGCTTTTAACAATTGACATTGTCGCAAAACAGCTTTACACAATCAAAAGAAGTATGCAATGTGTATGAATCAAAATGATAAGATTGTCCCTGACAAGCAAGCCGAGGGCGACGTTGGCAAGGAAAAACTCCCTGGGATGGTAATAAGAAGAAACCTTGAGAGGAACCAGACTCAACAGGGAACCCATCCTCATCTGGGTGATAACAAATAGCAGGGATTGATCAGCATAATAATGTGTAAGACTGGAAGTTCAGTATAACAGGAGATGTGTTAAATGATGTAAAATTAAGAGGAGTCCAGTTTGTTCCTGGAGGCTCAGGTAGACTGTAGGAAATTCCAGTCCTGAGCTATCGAACAACTGAAGTCACAGGTCCCCAGGGAACAGCTGTCAGCATCAATCGAGGACAGGACAGTCTTCGTGGAAACCATCCCCGACACGAATCCAGGCCGACCACACGGGGCATCCATGCGACGAGATCTCCAACCAGAAGCAGGACTCCAGGACGGGTTAGACGGGTCCAGAGGGCAGAGGGGTCTGGATCACTGGCAACTCAGGAACGACATGTATAGCTCGACAGAGAGACAGGGAGAGGGAAAGGAGAGAGGAAGAGAGAGAGGAGAGAGCAGAAGAGGAGAGAACAGAAGATAAGGAGAGATGGCAGTTACATATGGTCACAGTGAAACATGTATAAGGTGAATGTATATTTAGTGCAAAGTGCAAGCAGGGACTCCGGCAGAACTAACTATAACAGCATAACTGAGTCTGAGTCCACCAGATCTGCTCCTTTACCTAAGGCTAATCTATTTACCAAAATGCTTGGCTAAATAAATAAGTTTTTAGCCTAGACTTAAACACTGAGACTGTGTCTGAGTCCCGAACATTAATAGGAAGACTATTCCATAACTTTGGGACTTTGTAAGAAAAAGCTCTGCCCCCTGCTGTAGTTTTAATAATACATGGTACTGACAAGCAGCCTGCATTCTTTGATCGAAGTAGGCGTGGCGGATCGTAAGACACTAGCAGTTTACTCAAATACTGTGGCGCGAGACCATTTAGTGCTTTAAATGTCAAAGTAGTATCTTAAAATCTATGCGAAATTTCACAGGGAGCCAGTGCAGTGTATATAAGATAGGAGTGATGTGCTCGTATCTTCTGGTTTTAGTGAGGACTCTCGCTGCTGCATTCTGTACTAACTGAAGCTTTTTAGGCGTTTATACACCTAGTTGAACAACCATACAGTAAGGCGTTACAATAGTCCAACCTAGAGGTGATAAAAGCATGAACTAGTTTTTCTGTATCATTTAGTGACAATATGTTTCTTATCTTGGCAATATTTCTAAGGTGAAAGAAAGCTATCCTGGTAATATTATCTACATGTGCTTCAAACGAAAGGCTGGAATCTATAATCACACCAAGGTCTTTTACTGTTGCACTTGATGGAACAGAAAGGCCATCTAAAGTTACAGTGTGATCAGAAAGCTTACTTCTAGCTACTTGTGGTCCTATGACTAGAACTTCTGTCATACAGGATTAAGCAGAAGAAAATTAATTAACATCTAATCTCTTATGTCCTGCACACATTGCTCAATTTTAGCAAACTGGTTTTTCTCATCTGGTTTTGCTGAGACATATAATTGTGTGTCATCAGCATAGCAATGAAAACTTACAAATTATGTTGCCCAGAGGAAGAATGTAAAGGGAAAAAAGCAGTGGGCCTAGAACTGAACCCTGTGGAACACCAAACTCCACTTGAGAACATGAGGAATGGTCACCATCTAAATCTACAAACTGATAACGATCAGTCAAATCGCCACAAGAGGGCAGTTCCCTTAATTCCTACTACCTTTTCTAATCTGTGAAGGAGAATACTATGATCAATGGTGTCAAAAGCTGCACTGAGGTCCAGTAACACAAGTATAGTGACGCAACCCTGATCAGAGGCCCATAGGAGGTCGTTTACTACTTTAACAAGTGCTGTCTCTGTGCTGTGATGAGGCCTAAATTCTGACTGATACAGTTCATTTATGCTATTTCTGTGTAGATGTGAACATAGCTGCTGTGATACTACATTTTTCCAGAATCTTGGAGATAAACGGGAGGTTTTATATCGGCCTGTAATTAGAAAGCTGACAGGGGTCAAGGTCAGGTTTCTTGATTAGCAGTTTAATAACGGCTAATTTAAAGGATTTGGGGACATACCCACTACTGAGTGAACAGTTAATTACTTTCAACAGGGGTTCTATTATTGCTGGTACTATCTGTTTGAGAAAATGTGTCGGTATAGGATCTAATATACAGGTTGACGATTTTGAAGAAGAGATGAGTGAAATTAGTTCCCTCGCTTCAAGGGGAGTAAAGTATTCTAAGTTCTGATGTGATGTGATTAGTTCATCTGTATTACTTAAATTGTCTGGTTTCAAAGCCTGAATTTTTTGCCTAATATTTATGATTTTGTTATTGAAAAAGTTCATGAAATCCTCACTACTGCATGATGTTGTTGTGAAGATTTCTGCAGTAGTCTTGTTTTTAGTTAATTTAGCTACGGTATTAAATAAAAATCTCGGGTTGTTTTTGTTATTTTCTATAAGAGTGGAGTTAGTATTTGGAATACTAACAATTTAGTTTGGCGCCATTTACGTTCAAATTTTCGAGCGGTTTGTTTTAAAGCGCGTGTGTGGTCATTATACCAAGGAGCGAGTTTCTTATCTCTAATCATTTTCCTTTTTCCCTGGAGCTACATTATCTAAGCTATAACGAAGTGCTGACTCTAGATATTCATTCGCCTGTTCGAGTTCTGTGAAGTCAGATGGCGATCCAATCAAAGTTGATAACTCTGGAAGATTATTGATAAAGCTCTGTGTGGTATTTGATGTAAATGTACATTTAAGGCGGTAGCGCGG
>JAAGKR010003150.1:0-17446 GCA_011419295.1 Clarias macrocephalus
ACGCCCCCCCCTCGTTAACCCGAGACGATTCCCCACACAGACCACGCCCCCCCCCCTGTTAACCTGAGACGATTACCCACATAGGCCACGCCCCCCATAACCAACACACACACACACACACTCCACATGCCTCCTTTACCAAGATTGATGCAGATGCTACGTCTACTTATCAGTGCCTATTTTTGAGGGAGAACTAGACGTTTTTCACTTCCGTCTGTCATTTTCTATTCCATCCATCGCGATAATGGACTGTGAGAGCTTTCAGTGCTGTCGTCATAGCGATCGATAGTGTGATCTCATCATGGAAACGGCAACCGCCACGGCCGAGATATTACGGGCATGTAACACTGATTTCTAAACGGCCTGAGGGCAGTCTCTAGCCCTCCCTCACACACACACACACACACACTTTTAACCAGATTCCTAAATGTCACACACACACAGGCCATCATGTGTCCTCCTCATGACCCCATCACAATTCTTGCTCTCACACACACACACACACACACACACACACACACACACACACACACACACACACACACACAGTTGCCAGGTGACCTGCTGGTAGTCGCTAATGAACTTCCTCATGTGCAACCCAGCCATGATGATAATGACGATGATGAGAAAGGTTGAGGCGTGTGCGAGTGCGCCGGGATGCCAGACCACACTGTGATGACCTTCACACACACACACGTCCCTGTGGCAGGACGCCCGTGAAGGCAGATGGTCGCGTTCTGTCCACTGCTTGTTATGACGCAGTGTTTAATAAGAGCTGAGGTCCACCACCATGTAGATGGAACACTCTGCCACACGCGAGAGGGACGTCGGTTCGATTTCCAGGCTGACGAAACACTGGCCGATACGGTGCAGTTATGGCCGAGGTTCACAAAATAAATAAGGCTGAGGGTGCAACAAGCGTAGAGGCGGAGACAACAAGTGGAAGACCTGTGGACGGTTACCTGTAGGACGACGGAGCTGTGCGTGTTACTGGTGAAGAAGCGGGTGTTGCCCGTCTTGGATGCCTGCAGGTGGGCCGAGAGCCCCATCTCACCACAGCCGAGAGACACCTTCATATGAGCATCATCATCCTCCACCAGGGATCTACACACACACACACACAAAGGAGGATGGTTAGAATAAAGGGTACGACGTGGAAGGTTACTGTGACAGCGCTGACTCTGAATAGAGCGTCATTCAATAACTCAACTCCTGTGAGATATAATACAGCATGATAATCACGCCTAAAAATAGCCACCACGCCCTCGCTTCAGGTCAGAAGTGCAGAAACTACAATCTACAGTAGAGTTCAGTTTGCTATCTGAAAGACGTTGAAAGATGTTCACAGTTAAACAAACCCAACAAAAACAACTTGGCGTAGACCATCACAGTTACCCCTCATCTGCATACGCCATCATACAACACACTGCTGGTTTGGCAGGAACTGGCTCTGGGTCCGTTTGTAGCCTTAATTCTGACCCAAGCAAAAAAAAGTCAACCTGCTTTTTGATCTGAACTGGATATTTCTTAAAAAAATATGATATTTCGTAAATTTCACTATACAGAATGACTCTACAAGCAGGCGTGATGGTGCGCTCGATCTGAGGAACGTAACATTCTGTTAAACAAAGATATTAAAGCACTAAAAATGACTACAAAGAACAGCATCGATGTACTACACAGAAACATTAAGACTAGGATGTGTGTGAAAGCAGGATATTAACAGGATATTTAATAATTTAATGTTACTGAATCGAAAGGTAATTTTAATCCCAGTGCAGTTGGAGACGGCACATCACGATGGAAGCTGCTACACCACTTGAAGCTTAAAAGACTGAACGATCCTGAATTTTCTTTTTTTTTACTACTAAAAAAAAAAAAAATCTAAACACCATTAAAACATGATGCAGAATCGAGGTGAATGATCAATATTCTAGGCATGCATCGCTA
The DNA here is from genome assembly GCA_011419295.1 of Clarias macrocephalus. Classification (NCBI taxonomy): domain Eukaryota; kingdom Metazoa; phylum Chordata; class Actinopteri; order Siluriformes; family Clariidae; genus Clarias; species Clarias macrocephalus. The sequence goes on from JAAGKR010003150.1 coordinate 1,951, forward strand.
CATGTGTCGGCGTTACCCAACACATCTAATTAGAACAAGCCAAAGAAATAAACTATTTGAAAATTCGTATAACGTTGCAGTAGTACAGTGATATAAAATCTGCCTCAGCAGATAAAGAAAAAAAAATAATGAAACAAAAGAGAGCTCGTGTTGTGCCCCCGCCCTGCATTGGGCACCCTAGGAGGCCGCCTACGTCGCCCATGTCCATCCATCCTGAAGGACCACCTGTTCTGCACATTATTGCGGTTTCTCAGCTCCTAGTAGGCCTGGTTTAATGTAAAAGTCTAATTAACAACCTTTACTGAATAGAAGTGAGTGTGGTAGAGCCGGGAAAACACCAAAATGTGCAGGGCAGGGGGTCCTCCAAGACCAGGGTTGGAAACCAGTGGTCTATGCCATGGGCTGGCCCTGTCCCTGGCCTAGATCATTACTTGGGAAAAGTATACAACTGTAAAGAGTCTTGTATTTAAAACCTCCAGTCTGCTCCAGTCTCAATATTTGATGCGGCATACACGAGGTAAAAGTCAGAAGACGCTGGTGACTAAGTGCATCTGTCAAGTTTGTTACCACAGACCATCTGTTACATTACTGGTGATTAGAATTTAGAAATGCTGTGAGTTTGGGATTCCTTTGTTTCTGACTGCGTGCTCATTTATACAACACAACTCCGCATGCCTGTCAGGCCTTAGTGAAGGAGGTGTGGCTTATGATCTTTTCAGTCTTAATCAAGAGGTGGATGTGTCACCTATGAAACCTGCCTCAGTAAAGAAGGCAGAGGCATGCCCTACGAACACGTCAGTCCCGGTGAAGGCGGTAGCGTTGAGGTTACGAACCAGCTGGTCCTGCATAAGGGCCTAGTGGTGCGCCTACAAACCCCTCAGTCCCGGCAAAGGAGGCAGGTATGTGCCCTGTAGCCCTCAGTTCCCATGGAGGAGGCAGCATTGAGCCTATGTACCCGTAAGTCTTGGAGAAGGAGGTAGTGGTGCACCTACAAACCCAAAAGTCCCGGATAAGGGGGTAGTGGTGCACCCATGAACCAGTCAGTCCCAGTGAAAGAGGCGAAACCAGTCAGTCCAAGAGGGGTCATCTCAGTGCCCAACAGATCCAGTGAAGAAAGCTTGGCCTCTGAAGTTCTCAGACTTCGCATGTACCTACGGGGATGGTGTTCTCTGTATAAAATATTTACCCTTCCTTAGTAAGAACACTGTGTCTTGATTAAAATCGAACTGCGGGATTAATATTCAAAGCTGCAATGCAGTGGGATTATCATATCATTCTGAACCACAGACTTCTTATTAAATCCACCTTCCATACGTCGTTTCATCTCGAAAGCAGACACGCATACGCCTCGATTCCTCACTAGCGATTAGAGCTGATGAAACGCTTCGGCAGCAAGACAGACTCGCAGATCGACAGATGATGCTATTGATGTCTGCGTCCCGCGCGGATAAAGTCCGTCCTGCTCGGCGCGTTACAGTATTACTGAGATAATGCCCTAATGATGTTAGCGAGGACATTTAATCCACATTAATCCTTGCATGGCCGCCTAGAGCATCAATACCGAGCCTAATCTTAAGTGAAGCTTCGGCATCATGACCAAACCCCCACCACCAAACAAGACGGCCTTCGGATCAATAATGAGGTCGTTGAAACGTGCTCCCTCTCTCGCTCTCTCTTTTTTCCTTCTTCTCTTCTTTCTTTCCTCTGTTTGACATTAAAGAGTGATTGCAATGATTTGCAGCCCTAAAGGAAGTCCATGTAATAAAAAGGGACGCTATGACAAAGCAGAGTGAAAGAGTATTAGGTTGGAAGACAGGATTAAAAAAAGAGCAATAGCAAAGGGTGGCTGTGATGCTTGATTTTATGCAGGCGTCAAATAAATAAATTATAATAAAAAATAAAAAAAAGAAAGGATTTTAGGAATTAGGGGTAGGGTATAAATTAAAACCTAAAATAAAATCAAGGTATAGAGGTCAGGCTTAATGAAAATACATCGCAGGTTGAATGCCGTATAGCGCAAAGCACAACTGCCGGTTTATTTATCGCTGACGTCTGAGAGAGACAGGAAAAGAGAAAGGAAATATCAGGCTCTTCAACCAGCTCAAGAGAGGATGAAACGAGATCTCGCTTCCCCTCTCTACCCATCACTCCATCCTGCTCTCCCGCTGAGGCATTAGCATAACATATTCCTTTAATAATTAATCATTAAGGGACACACAGACCCAGACTGTCATTAGGACATGCAGGAAAGGTGCTGCAGGTACTGGCCTGGAGAACATCTGTTATTACCACACACACACACACATCGAAACACTTCGCTTTTATTACTCCAGCATCCCTTTCAACTCAGCTGGAACGCTTCCAAGCACAGGCACACACACAAATGCACCTTTTGCTCTTTTCTCTCTTTCAACTCGAGGCGATGGGATGCGGTTCAAGCAGACAGGTCTGCGTGTTCGCCGAACGAAATGTCAGAAGTGTTGGATGGTTGGCTTGTAAATGCAAAAGACTTAAAAAAAAAAAAAAAAACCCACAGAGTGACAAAACTTTTATTGGGAAAGAAACCTGGCTTCCTTGGTATCCAGCCTGTCGCACCGATGAAAACCATCAAGAAACCATATCACATTCCTCTTAAGACAATATCTGATGATGTCCACTTCCTGAGTTACGACTTGCATTCAAAACTGGACCTTCAAGAACTCCTTCATGTCACCATGGAAACTGTAGAGTTCGGGAACCTTCCAAAATTTTTGCCCACTCGTTTACTGAGTAGGGATGGTCATGTGACGATGCCCAGTAGAGATGGGGATTTGTTTTGCCAATTCGCGTATCGTTTTAATATACGTTTGCATTAGAGTTGGTAAAGTGTTGCCGTTCCTTTATTATCCTGTAGGTAAAGTATTCGCACATTGTTGAATAGCTACATTTGTTTAGAATTTAAAAAAGAACTAAAATCTGATTTATAGAATCGGCACCTGGGTATCGTGATTATTTCATATCAGCTGGTCGCTGGTGATTCTTGCCCTTAAATGTCCAGTGTTTCAAGTGTTACACAAATAAAACATACTAAACTAGTAGTATGCTGTTGTCACGTATTTACGAAATACATAACGTTACCAGCATCTACATATTTACTAAACGCAAAAGTTATGCAAAAGGATACAACGCTCTCCGCTCGATCTCGCGCCCAATTCACCTCCACCGCTTAATAAGCTCTCGCCAACCTCCCACCTTAGTCTTTCATGTCCACCACTCCAAAAATTAATTAGCAGGCCTTCACTTGATTTAAACCCTCCCCCCACCAGAATGTTTTGTTTTTTTCCCCGATACAGATTGCAGGTCATGTTAATTTGAGCCCGTCCTCAGCGGAACGTTCTGGACATGTAATCTGCCCAAAGCTAATTTTCCTTGAACGGAATCCAGTTGTTTCCGGGAAATAGGACAATTACCTCATTTGCTCAGCCATCATGATCTTTCAGCTCACTTACAGTCATGTGTGAAAGTTAATACAAAAACGTTCTTGTGGACAAAACATAATAAAGATCATCTGATTGTGGCAGGTTTCAGTATAAGGAAAAAACAACCTCAGATGTACAACACAACTTTTCGCAACATATCATAACTTGTATATTAAAAATGAAGATGAAGAAGAAAAAAAAAATTGAATCCCCCCCTCGCTGCTTCAACAAGGTATAAGAGGGCAAGTTGAAGCCAGATGCTTTTAATCATCAGCCCTTAATTTATTGATCAGCAGCAGGTGTGCCGACCTCTATAAAAGCAGAAGTTTTGGCAGTTTGCTGGTGAATCAGTTGTGTTCAGCATTCTACAGTAAGAGATTATTCACAAGCGATAAGCGTTCAAGACCGTTCCCAATCTTGACAGGAGCGAGCATCCCAGGATATTAACCTTAAGGTCAGACCATACAACGCTCAGGAAGTAAATAAATGAATAAATGATCCAGACCCTACAGGCCTCACTGAGCTTGTTGACTGAACACGTACGGTTTGTTTGGAAGGCTGGTCTGGAGAAAAAGCCTCCTGCTGTGAAAGGTGGATCGACAAGATATTAAAGAAGGGGTGGGGGGGGGTATTTAATCATGCCCACCTTATTACATAAATAATGGCACAGTGGGAAAAGTTGTGTTGTATTTGCCTAATAATAAGATCCTCTATGATTAGCTAATTACAGAATTAATAGAAGGGTTACAAACTTTTGCAAATGCCTGTAGATGGTGAAGGGTTCAGTTTGCATTTCTGGCTTTTGAGGTGAATGCTCACATATCTGCGTCTTTCTGCAAGCTATTAATATTTATGGCATTAGGCAGCTGCACTTATCCAGAATGACTCACAAAAGTCAAAGGACATTACATTTTACCTCACTTACACAACTGAGCAGCGAAGGGTTAATGACTTTGGTCGAGGGTCCAGAAAGTGGCAGCTTGATGGTGATGGGACTTATGATCGTTCCATTCAGAAGTTTTAACCACTCAACTTTACCAAAAGGTTACACTCTGAAAAGTATGAACCATGCCTTTAACTAAATTCCATAAAGAGTCACCTTGGAACATCAGGAGAACACGGCACTTCTTGCCCATCATATCCAGGCTTCCCAGTAAGGGTTCTGCAGGCAAGAGATTACATTTACAGCATTTGCCAGAAACCCTTATCCAGAGGGGCTTACATAACTCTCCATCGATAAATATCTCCTCACACCTGTTCACAAGGTTATCGACTTGAAGTACCAGCAGTCAAACACTGCTTGGATGTTCTTATTTTAGATAGCGCTTAATGATATCTGTAACGCCAAGTTACTAGCCATCTAGAGGAAGTTCATTTCACCACCAAGGTGCCCGGACAGAAAAAAAAATATATGCAAGTATTCCTTGATCCCTGAGAAGTGGTGGGACCATTTGAGCAGTACTGGAGGATCATGGAGGGAACATGGTGCAGTCTGGAGTACGACAAGTGCTTTGAGGCAAGTGGGTGCTGGACCGTTTTTGCCTTTGTAGACAAGTATCAGCATGTTGAAACTGATACAGCAGCTTCAGGAAGCCAGTGAAGGGAGCAGAGTAGTGGGGTGATGTGGCAGACCTGCCAGGAGTAAACTGCAGGGCAGTGGCAACGCAGATGTAAATGAGAAAGGCTACTGATTGAACGGTCCGAGGTTCTAACCCCACCACATAAAAATATAAGTTGCTCTGAATAAGAGCGTCTGCCAAATTGGTGCAGATGTAAATGTAGTCCAGGTTCGAACTGAACAAACACTGAACAAGCACCTGAGTGGTCCGAGTTGAGAGAACTTGACAAATCCTACTGATGAAATAAAGAGGAAACGGAACTGAGTGTGTAAGAGTAGCACGGAAAATGAAAGTTGATTGCCCAGGATGGTTCAATAATAGTAAAATTAACTTGAAAGAAGCTGGACCTTCAGCATGGTCTTTTCCCTCAAATGTTGCTTATACCAGAGCACTGACTGAAAAAAGCCTTGTTTTACAGCAACGCAGCCCAAACCAACCCAACCCAAGCCTGATTAGTTGAAGGGTATATCCAAGAATGCCAGCCCTAAGATTTGAACCCTTAAACTCACTAGAACAGAAATTGCGAGTTTCCTGATGTCTTTGATGAACATCCTAGACCTGTAACAATAATATACTACGCTCTGATACCTGCATATAAATTGTGACAGGTCTTTACTTCTGGCCACTTAGCGCTGTTAATCCGAACATCTTGCAGAGTTTAATTTTTCCCCCACACAGGACCAATCGTACAAAGAAACTGCACACCAGGGGTCAGGAATTAAGTTTGGCAACAGGCCACACTTTATCAGAGCTATTCTCATGGCCTTCTAAAACGGTTATAATGATGTGCTTTTCATGCCACAGGCTGCACACACTAGGCTTCCTAGATTTGTTCCTGCTTGTTACGCAGAACAGGTAGAACATTCTTAGGGCAATCGCTTTCATGTTTCATTACGTAATCTTGTAACTACGGTACCCTTTAATAAACCACTCACTGTTTTGACAAGTCCCTCGAGACTGATTAGAGTTATTAAAAATCAGACTTTGGCACCGAGTTAAACATGTAAGTTACAAATAAAAATGTTCATACTTATGAGAAACATGGTTCCTTACATGAAAATGGTGTTAAACTTGCATTTAACAAAATCATGTAAAACAATCAAATCAAATCAATCATCGATACAATAGTTACTACTATACTATAGTTATGCTTATATTGCAGGCGAAGTAGTTTTTGGGGCTACGAGGGAGTGCATTTTTTTGGGGGATTTTCCGCAAGATTTAGTGAAGACAAGGACGAAAGCAAGAAGAAAAGGGAGCCGCTTTCAGTTAGTTTTTTTAAAGCACCTGTTGCCAAGGGGAGTCATGAATTAAGGGTAAGTGATGTTTAGTGTCTATTTATTACATATTTTACTTGATGTACAGTTTTTTTTCTAAATATTTTGATTGTTTTTATACACAAAAATATGATTATAATATTGAAAATGGGTAATATTGGTAATATTTTAGGGTGGCTGGAGCAGATTATCTGCATTTACATTATTTTCTATGGGAAAATGTGTTTCGCAATACAAAATTTCACCTTAAGAACTCACCTCTGGAACGGATTAAAAGCGTATGCCGAGGTACCACTGGATTCTAAATTATAAATAACTGCATAAAAAACATGTCCTGTAAATTTTCAGCTTTTCCTCTGACAGTTACATATTGCTGAAACTGGAGACTCCTTATGTAACCTTAACGTTAAATAAACTGTTTTGCCTTGTGAACATGACCATCGTCAAACCTACCGTCCAACCAGAACTGAGGATTCACCTGATCTAATTTAATGATTAAAAATGACTTTTGAAAATTGGTGCAAGTAAAAAGGTAGTGCTATATTTCAGGTGCTGAATATTAATTCACGGCCTCTTTAAATTTCTATGTGAATCCCACAAAATGATTGGTACGGATACGCATGAAGAAGCAATAAATGAGACACTGTGTTAGAAATGTATTTTTTTTTTTTTTAATGAGTACTGCTTTGTGAGCACGTTTTGTTCTGATGTCAGCATCACACGTTTGAGGTGAAAATTAAATCCCTGTGTTTCCTTTCATCACTGCAAAATTAAACACCTCTGTCCATGACGCTAGAGCGGGGTGTAAAGTGTGTGACTGTGTGTGTGTGTATGGGGGTGTGATATCAGTCATCCTCCTCCTCCTCCTCCTCCTCTCTCTCTTTTGCCAGAGTAATGATGGAGGAGGAAAAGACCCATTACATGATAAATGTGTTTTTAGAGGAATAACACGAGGTGTGTAAGAGAGCGCTTCTCGCTCACAAGACATCCATTTTCGGTTACTTAATGGCATATGAGGGCAAAGAAGTGACAAGAGAGGATGACACACGTTATGGTTGCAGCAATTATGCTAAAATGGTTATGTGACAGTCAGTCAGCCGAGACGTGGCAATTTCGCGCGTCTGTATTCAGGAGGAGGAGGAGGAGGACGCCCAACGTCGGAGCGCTGGCTTAACTGGATCTGGTTTTATTTCGGTTGAAATCAAGCAGGACTAAATAAGAGCCTTTTGTTGTTGCTGTTGTTGCTTAAGGAGCAGAGGTTGACTTTCAAATGCACATTTTAACCAAGATGTATGTATATATGTATATAAAGCCATACATTTTTCCCCCGAAGTTGCTATTCCAGAAAAAAAAAAAAATGCAGCAGAATGAATAAATAAATTAGCCGAGCCGCACCCGCTTGTTGAGCACCTCGGCATAACTGCGTCATCGCCTCTACTTATGAGCTGATTTTAAATAAATACATAAATAAAATCAGTAAATATGAATCCGAGTGCTGCAGCCCATTAATTTTTCAAAACCTGAACACTAGAGCTGTGCGATTTAATTGATTATTCAGTTTCATCAATGGTAGGTCGATCGCACTCTTTAAACTTTCAAATGTTAATTTCTTTGACGAATTCCTTTAAAATGTACCACAGTCACTGCGGAAAAACGCAAACTGCTTCCATTTTTTGGTGTTTTGCGAAAATGTATTTTAACTTTATGGGCGATTGGTGCCATACCTCCACCTACTGGACTGGAGTGTGGCGTATTTATTTATTGTATTTTTTTGTAATAGTATGCTTTTGTGACATTAGGGCAAGGACAATTAATTGAAACCGATGTACGGACGGTTACAGGTGCACCGCACAGAAACACGGTTTCACACAGTGGACGGCTCATCTTTAAAAAACTCGGGAGGATTGAGCCTTAAAACTCAACTATCAAATTTCTGATACTTCATGTAAAACCAAAGTTATCATGCTACTGAAATATGGAAAATGACATCACAAAAAATATAAAACTCACAAAATGCGTCTATTATTATTATTAGTCATAGAAACAACCCAAATCACCCATAAAAACATGTACATCATTTTTTTTTTCTTTTCATACTTTATATTCTCATTTAAAAACTTATTTTTCGGTAATCAGCAGTCGTGTAAGCATTTCACTTTATATCATACTGTGATCACTAATATCTATCCAAGATCTTGTGCATCTGTGCCATTTTTTTTGTGTGTTTTTCTTTTTTGCTCGGTCTTGTTTGTATAGCTGGTTAAAAGAAATGAAATTTCAGGTCATCATAGTGCTTAGGATGTAATATCGGTAATCTATACTGCACAATACTGAGCCCTATATATGGCAATTAAAAACATAATGCAAAAATTTTAATGCCATGTTTGTAAACTACAGAGTGTTTAGTTTTTAATTGTTTTACTTTGTCTTTACTTCACATTATGTGTAGATGGATGTGAGGGTTTGTAAGGTTTGTGGGTTGGATCGCTGAAATTAATAGAAATATCAAATAATTTATTTGTATTAAAGGTCATTTGTATTTGTTGGTATTTGTGCCATGTAGACCACTTTTGTGCAAGTATATTTGACACCTGTGGGAAACACTTCTTGCTGTAGTTAAATTCTGTAAGAAATAGAGAAAAATTAGACAAAAAAATAAATAAATAAATCAGTGCCATTGAATTGAAAGATCACAAAAAAAAATTAGTGCAGTGAATCTTGGGTAAACTGTCAATTTATAGTGAGCACAACCACATATACTGAAAAAAATAAATGTAAAAATCGATTAAAATCAACAGTTAAACCAATAACGCTGGCAAAAACAATAATGTGAACCTGACATTAAAGCGCTAACTTCTTACAGCAATAACGAAAACCACCAACAAATGCGCACCAAAATCAGAAATGTTTTAATAGAAGAATCACAGTAAAGCAAAAACGAGGCAGTAAAACAGTTTTCCGATTCCGACATACAGAAGTTAGAAACGCTGCTGACGCACGTATGAGACAATAAATAAATAAATAAATAAAAATAATCCTTGGAAAAACTTCTTACATAAACTTGTTTCAGTACTGTTTTTGATTTGTGTAAAAATCCACCCTTGTGGTGAACTTCTGTTAGCAAACAAAGCTAAGTGTAATTACTGTGGTTTTCAGTCAAACGATGCATTTTCTTAAAAATGTACCTACACATCTGTGTGAAATGTTGATATTGCGGATATTTCGGTCACGTTTTTAACGCGATTCTGTCCTTGCCGCGCCTTCGTCTGAGAAGACGGTCGCCTAGCTGACGGGAACATAAGCTAGCTACAGTATGAGCAGAGGGAGTAACTGGTTACCTAGCAACAGAACCCTTACAGATTTTCTACAATCTCATTTCCTTCATTCATGCGCAAGCACACACACACACACACACACACACACACACACACACACACACACACACACACTATAATATTCCAACTGTCATGGGTGTGTCAATCAAGACTCATGTACCATAACAGCTATCCATGGTTACAGATATCAAAAAAGGTGTGTATAACCCTGCTCATCAGATACATCACAAGTTTATAATCACAGATGGTTATTATATCAAAGGTGGTTATTATATTGCAGTATATATATGATGCATGTGAGAGGCAGAGAGAATTAATTTAACCATGTGTGTAGGAAACAGATAGATCCAGAAGATTGAGCTCTCTAAATATAACCTACCTAGCCTACTATGCACCCCCCTAAAAACACACACACACAATGTAGGAGGCAGCAGTAGAGGGAATGTTAGGAGACAGGGTAAGAAGACAGGGAGAGGACAAAAGCACCCCACAGCAGAACTCACGGACACACACGCTTAAAAATAGAGACAAGGCCACAGCTGAGTTTGCTGAATAAAGCTGATCTGAGAGAGTGAGTCCATGATCCAGTGTCAGCACACACACACACACACACGTTTTAATTTAAAAAACAATATCTGATGAAATGAGGGATCCAATATCAATGGAAGAAAAAAATTTTATTTGATGTGAGCAAAGCTCTCCGGGTTTAAATAAAATCATTTAGAAGCTTAGCGGTGTGTTATCAGTATTGTATCGTACTGATATCGACTGATACAAGATGCTTCAGTGGCAGAAACTGAAAAATGAACTACGGTGTAATGTCTAGTTTATGGGTTTTGGGCTGGATTTCACACTCATCTGGCAACCCTGAGGACAATCACAGTAAAAGTCTATGGATGGTAGGGTTTGGGATTTAACTGCAGACTGCAGAAATGTTTTAGAAAAAAAAATTCATAAATAAAATGATTCTGCAGTGCAAGTCAATTTTTGTTTTCTCCAACATGGCCCGAAAGGCAGCCTTCTCCAGTAAAACGAGCAATCAGAGTTTTTAGCAACAAGATATTACTACAAATAGACAAAAGACAAAGAAATTAAATTGAAAAAAGGTGTACATCAAAAGATCAAAACTATTCTTTTCAGCCAAGCATCAATCAAATAAAAGTTTACTGCGAGGGCTACGTACTATACTCCAACTACTCCATTTTAATCCATTAAAGCCTCGCCCTTTTTCTTTCCCATTAGCTCACACCCATACACTTGCCCATTTTTCCTTCTTTCAACACCTCAACCGAGGGCATTTTCACATTACAGCCCCAGGATCGTTTCTGAGAGCATCTGACCCCAAAGCCTGGTTCGTTTTGAGCCGTGGGAACGCATTCGTTCTGCGCTCTGGAACCCGCTAGAAAAGGTGGTGTTCTCGGACATGGATCGAATCAGACACGGAACCAATGGGATGTGAAAACGAAAGTGGACGAGACGTCTTCAGTGACGTGCCGACGTGAAACAGTAGGAAGGAACGCGAGAGCGCCGATTTTGACACTTTTTTTGTCCCAAAAATATCAATATTATTAGGTGTTAACCAACTAGCCACCTGCATACTGCCACCTGCTGTATCGGAGGGTGAAAATGCAGACGCGTACAGGAGTACAGAGAATAATAATAATAATAATAATAATAATAATAATAATAATGTGAACGCTGGCCAGTACAAAATAAATCGCGCCTAGTGTGAAAGTGCCCTTAGAGTGCTGACTGTTCACTTCCTGCCTGATGTATTCGAACCCTTGACAGGTGTCAGGGTGAACAGATAATAAAATGTTATTTACGTCACCTGTCTAAGATTTCATATTATATATGTTATGCAGTATATATGAGAGAAAAAGAGATAAAATTGTACCAATGGGTTTTTTTCCTTTTTTTCTACAATGCTCCGTACCGTTGCTCCAAACACTGCCCGGTGCATCCGCACGCACAGAACGATAGAACAGCTGGTGTGTGAGAGGACAGCTTTATAGGCAAGAGAGCCGTGTGAAAGGAGAGGCGAGGAGGTCAAGAGCATCAACGCCGCATGAACGGGACGCTTCCTTTCAGCTTGCGTGTGCATGTTTTGTGCATGCACGCACACACACACACACACACACACACACGTATTTGCACACAAAGCGATAACTGGCCATCAATTTCTAAAAAGGTGTAAATGAACAGGAAGCTTGTACTGCAGGTTTACTCACATGTAAGCCGGTGATAACGGAGAGGACCGGGAGGTTTTAAGCACAGGCACGGGGAATTTCCAGCTCACAGGAGAGGCGCTTTTCCATTTCAGCGGCATGTTTTGGAGGAAAAAAAAATTGTGAAAAAAAATTTATATATTTAAAAAGCTGTCACGAGCTCCGGACCATGGACGCTCTTCCGGCCAGGGCTTCCATCCCAACAAAGCCCGGGCCGAGACGAGGAAGAGGAGGAGGAGGAGGAGAGAGCGGATGGAGGAAGACGGTGATCGGTGTCGGTGCACTGACGCGCTGCTGCTGAGCGAGGCGGCTCCGCTCTGAGCTTAGCAGCGTGTGCTAGTGATTAGCCGAATGTGCAGCATGTAGCTGGGCACAGGACAAAAATAAATGTAAAAAAAAATAACCCAAGCATCTCCTGATGAAGATGGAAGAGGAGTCCACCCAGAAGAGCAAGGAAAAAAAATGAATGAGTTACAAAAATAAAGAGAGATAGGAAGAAAAAAAACCCAGAGACGCGACGCTGCAGTTGAGTGCGCGCGAGAGGATGTGCAAGAGTGGCACTGCGAGTGTAGAGGAGCGGACTGCAGAGAGAGAGAGAGAGAGAGAGAGAGAGAGAGAGAGAGAGAGAGAGGGGGGTGGAAGGGGAGGAGGGAGAGACAGAGAGAATGAGACAGAGACAAAGAACGAATGAAATAGATGGAAAGTAAAGGAGACAGATAAAGACACACAGAGAGAGAATAAAGAGAGGAGCCGGAGAGCCACTGGGACAAACAAACAAACAGTAAGAGATGTACAGAGACACTGATACAGTGAAAGTAAACGAGAGAGAGAGAGAGAGAGAGAGAGAGGAGGCAGTATATCAATCATGATTTATTTATTTATTAAAGTTGTATTTAGCCGTGATTTACTGAACGCTACTCATTTAGTGTTTATCGTTTCTGTTGCTGTTTATTTATTGACACTTTATTTACAGACTGTTATTTAATCAACATTTCATACTCATTGATGCTTTATTTATTTAATCAGCTGCAATTTAACCGTCTTGTTTATTAATTACTGTATTTAATCAGATACTATTTACTCAAACTAATCATTTATTAAATTGACTTCATCAGCTAATTGGAAAATTACTAGAGATGGTGGGGGGGGGATTAAAAATAAATAAATACATCTATTCAGTTATGAATCGAGATTCCTTTGTGGTGAGTCATGTATCGCACACCACACTGACTCCAAACAACTATTACATTTTTATTTTTTTTATATTTATAATTGGGACGAAGCAGTCAATCTACCAATAACCAGAACTGTCTGGTTTCCATTTTGATTGGCCGTGACTGGTGATCATCCCATCAGATTCTGTACCGAGCGCAGAAGATCCTGAGTGGCAAAACATGAAAAGCATTTTATGGCGTTACATCACCAAAAATCATTCGTGTTAAAATCCTCCAATCTGCCTTTTTCGCCAAATCCTGTAAGAGAATTAGTCTCAAACCTGCTCATTACACACTTACACCTCTCACGGCACCGCCAGTGCTAATTAGTCGGAAATCACGCGCGTTACAAGCCGCATGAACCCGCATACTAGCAGCGACTCATTCCGCGCGCCCACTGTCGAGTCGAGTTCTGAGAATTTGGAGGCGTTTGAGGCGGTAAAACGTCGCCGTTCCTTTATAACCCTACAGGTGGCGCTCTCTAAACCATTTACACATTTTCATCATGCGTGGTCAATCAAGAGTTTGTTCAGAAATAATAATTATGGCTGGTGACAGATACCTGCTGACCAGTTAAAAGCTAGTTTGTAGTGTTTAGATCCTGTTCTTGGGTTTTACGTGAGAAAACTAATGTTCTAATGAACATTTAATTAATCGTTTAACTTTTTAAAATGTAACAAAATGCTGCTTATAGAATCGCAATTTTGATATCGTATCGGAAGGGGACCGATTCCCATCTCTAATAAGTGAATACAATAATTAAATAACCACACGCAAATATATTATATATACAGATTATATACACGCGCACTCAAATCTATTCCTCAAAAAAAGCATGATGGATAGAACTGGACAGTCTAAATGAGGACACACAGAGACACGAGCGCTGCCTCTGGGGCGACTCTCTCCGGGTCAGTGCTCTTTCAAAGAAGAAGGGAGGTGGCTTTAAAAAAAAAAAAGGGGGGAAAAAAACCTAAAAAAAAAAAAAAAAAAAAACCGGAGTCGTTTCTGCGATTACGTCGGCCTCTGTTCTGTTCGAAGCGCTGACAGCACGTCAGGGGAGCGCGAGAGGCGAGTGCCATGATGTGTGTCAGGATTCACTACATTTCTCTCACAGAGGAATTAAAAAAAAAAAAAAAAAAAAGGGAAACTGGAGCGATCAGAAACACCAGGCACAAACACACTGAGGCCTGAATTCAAAGCAGCAGAGGACAAGACAATTTTTAAGAGATAGCGCGAGAGAGACAACAAGATGACACTTTTAAAAAATGCTTATAGCATTTAAAATGGTAAAAGGACAAAAGACAAAAAACTCACACACACACACTTGCCTAGGACATGGATCCAGACGCACACCGAGCCTCTACCCTCTGCTGGACGCATGAGGCACTGAGGACACGGGGACGCGCTCGTACGCGGCGCTCCTGTTTAATTAAGTGTAAAATGTGTGGTGCGTGGAGGCTCGTCTATTCCTAGCGGTCTATTATTAGGGGTAATTAAGTGTAGAGTGGGCACGACGACGAGCACGGGAGAGAACAAGGCGAGCACGGACCGGCTCCAGACATCAAACCAAGTTTTTTTTTATTTTTTTTTTTATCATTATTATTCTTGACAAGTTTTTCCAACTTAAAAAAACTTAAAACGCCCAGCCTCGATTCTGACATACACCTCACTAGTGCATTATGGGTACATCCGAAGCCATGGCACTCAAAGCAGAAACCGTAAAGCGTGTACAATAATATACATTTTAACGATGATATTACTTTGGGGTCGAGGCAATTTCCTTTGCCGTCAAAGTGTCACGCTGACGCGGCGACCATGGTCGCGCGTCACTCATAGGACCGGCGAAGGCGTCCAGAAGGCGAGAAACACAAATCGATCCCGCAGACGTATTAGACGACAGTCAAGCTTTCCGCTCATACACGCACGGAGAAGCCGAATGGTCGCGAGGTCGGAGCAGGAACGCGTCTCACGTGAGAGGACACGTACTGATCCACCCAGGACACGTACAGGATACGTGCGGTCTGAACTCAAGTACAGCACTGACGGGCTTCTTATACTGAAAAAGTCCGAGAAACATAAACGGAGGAGAATCAAAGGCGACGTGAAGCGTTTTGGTGAACGAAGCCTCGTTAGAGAAATGAGACGTTTTAAAGCTCGGTCATGTTTCACACAGAATTTTAAATCACCAGTGGAAACATCATGCTGGGAGTTGGATCCAAAATGGTCCATCTATTCCTTTTAATAAAACATGAGGTCCATCATTAATAAAGTTACACACACACACACACACACACACACACACACACACACACACACACACACACACACACACACACACACACACACACACACACACACACAC